>JBBMEF010000025.1:12471859-12498816 GCA_037832685.1 Sicyos baderoa
GCAAATATTTTCAAAAAGTTGCTATTTACTCAATTTTTTTATCTTATTGTAATATACATGCAAATTCCCCTATAATTTAAATAATTAGGTTTGATAATTGAAATAAAAATATTTAAAATAGCTTTTTTATTAAAAATATGTTGATTACCTTAGTTATATAGTAATCTTAAATAAATAAATAATTATTTTTTAGTACAAATTGGTGGGAATGGTCCAACACACCCTACATAAAAAGTACTATCGCTCTCCGTTAATAAATAATCGTAAATATTGTTTCAAGATGAATCAAATATCGCCTCTAAAATAGAATGATATACACAAAACAAATAACGTCATATAATAAATAAGTAGGTTCAAATAAGTTGAAATAGTAGGACTTGGGATTAGACCTATTATTGATCATTATTTTTTATTTTCAAATCAATCTTAAGAAATTGGGAATAAAAACTAATTAATGAAAAAATTATCAGAATGAAATAAAGAAGAAAAAAAAAAATCAGAATATCTTAAAAAAAGAGAAAAATGCATGACAAAAATGGTCACACATATGTTAACAAAAGCACTAATTCAGCGATATTAATGTATATCTAATAATTAAAATGTCGTGGCGGATTTGAATCTCCACGTTAAAAATGACTTAATAGTCATATTTAAATTATGGGTATTGTAGATTAGGATATTGGGATATAAAAATATATTAAAAAAAAAATTTGATTCTCCTTAACACTTTACTCTTATTTTTCAATATTAAAATTTTATTTTTTTTTCTTGGTAGGGTTTGCATGACTTTTGGTAAACCTATAACAATAGTTTAATTTTCAGTTATTCGCTAGACTACTTTTATATTGTCGCATTATTTTTCTTTTAATTAATTTAAAGAATATTATAAAATAGGAATTTTGTTGTAAATATTGATCCAATTAATAAAGCTAATATTTTATGCTTATTTCCTTGGGATTGGTGACATGAGTTTCAGTTTCGGTCATTTCCAATTGTACCAAGATTCTATGCGTTGTGATGGGCACAAAACCAATCACTGAAAATTAAAATATGAGTAATAAAAAAGAAAAATTAAAATATGACAAAAATAATAACTTTAAAAAGGATTGAAAAAAAAAAAGAAAATCTTTGTTTAATTTGCAAAAGTTAATATTCCCTCCCCAAATGCATGAAAGCAGTACTAAAGAAATATATTGATATAACATGAAAAAAAAAAAAAAAAAAAAAAAAAAAAAAAAAAACTATAACTTTGGTATGTGAACTTTGATCTAATATTTTGGATTAAAGGGCCCTAATTAAATACCAAAATTAAAGTGTTTTTTTGTTAATATATTTTATTTGTAATAATAAAGTGCAAACACTCATTTATATAATTGCAATTATTAATTTCAAATAAAAATTTGTAATTATTAATTTATTAAAGTAAGTGAATCATTCTACAATATAGATTGTGAATTGGAACTTCAAAAAGAATCTGTACCAAATATAATCTCCATTATACAAAAAAAAATATTATATTATATTTCTATGTGTGTGTTTCTCATTCATTCCAATTAATAAAATGAAAAAAAAAAAATAATACTAATAATAATGATAAAACTTATATTTTTCCAATAGGGTAAACTTGTAAGGGTTGGAATCAAGCTAGAGAGATCCCAAACATCACTCTAGTGGCTTAAGTTTTTTTTTTTTTTTTTTTGACGTCGGTCTCGGTCATTAGTGAGTCTCGAATCTTGACTTAAGTTGAAATTTATTTAAATGGTAACTTTCAATATTAATTATTAATTACTTTTACCATTTTGATTTTAAATTTAAAGCATCTAACTTTCCACAATAATCTAAAAGTTCGAAAAAATTGTTTTACTTAGCACGTCATATCTTTAATTTCCGATCTAACTTTTTAAAAATGCTTTTATTGTTTGTTTTATTATTATTATTTTTTAATTAACAAGCCTTAAAATGGAAAACAAATTTTATTAAATTCTTAGATCTTAGAAAGAAAAAAAAATGCTAATGCTAATGCTTTCTAATATCATTTTCTAACACACAATACCATTTTATTTGCATCACTCTTGAGATTGATTGGTTCCAAAATTGAAGTGCAATTTGGAGAAAGCAAAATCATGATGTAATAAAAGGTAAAAGATTGGCCAAATTGGAGAAGGTAGCTGAATTAGAACATATTCTTATTCTTTTGATCAGCTTTTTGGGATTTGTGTTAAAACAAAAGAATGAAAAGAAACAAATAGATGTCTATTCAAGTGGAACTTATTCCAATATGAAATATATATATGTAAAATCTCATATGAATTGATGCACACATGTCATCCACCTTAACTTGCTCCCCATATATAAGAGAGGTAGAAACATATTAAATTTCTTGAAAATCAATGATATAATTATGATGTAAATTATGTACATGTTTGTTTCATCATTATCAACTTCTTTAGTAGAAAAAGAAGAGTGTGAACAATTTCAATTGGGCATTATTATAATACCTTTCAACTTTGGGTTAAAGAATGACAATAGTTGGTAATACTTTTTTTTTTTTAATTCAACTTGGCTTAAAGAAGGATAATAGTTTGTGTGGAAAGTTCGAATCTTGAGAACACTTAAAAAGAGAGTTACGTATAGAAACTTGTACGCAAAGATGATTGAAATTTTAACATAGAAGTGTTTATATATTCAAACGATATCATGGTCATATATCTAAAAAATATTTTTTTTTATAGATTTCTTTGACATTCAAATATTTTATGATCAAGTTGTATATTACGCAAAAATAGTCGAAGTTAGCTGATTTATTGAGTTTTTTTTTTTTTTTTTTTTTAAAGAAACAATTTGATTGATGTGCAAAACCAAAACATTTACAAGTTCATAATACTTGTGTAAGCTAGAGACTAGCCTATATGACCCCCTTCTTCTCATGATGGTTAGAACATTGGCCCCTAACAACTATTGTTTGGGATTTTTTGAAACTTATCTACTTATATACATCTCTAGTTTCAATAGCATAGATATCAAAATTGAAGATAAAAGTTTGCCAAACAAAAGTGTTCATTCTAGGTTATCTCAACAATGCATTTATCACAATATGCTATCCTATCCTATGAGTTGGATAGATATAACTATTTAAAGAAAAGTCCAAATGGCTAGTTATAACCATATAGTCTACAATAGAGGGTGGTATAAGTATATAACCCATGTTCTAAAAAGCTCGCTCAAATTCATGCCTAGGCTCAAAGCGTAGATCTAACACTTTATCTTATGTCTCGAGCACCTCGGGTACAAACGTGCACGCCATTCTGTGATTAACGTATTTGTTTTTCTTTGTTAAATAAAAGAATAAAATGTATTCTCATTCTAACTATGTTATCTCTTCTTTATAAATGTTTTTATATATTTTGCACCTTGTTATTATGTCTTAATGAGTGATTATGACTAAAGTTCTTCATAAAAACATTTTTAGTTGTGTAATCGTAAATCAAATTGTAGAAGCTAAGTCGAATGAAGAGAAAAGAAGAGCAATAATCATTCCATTAAGAGGCAGAGATTGATGATGCAAACAAGCACTACATCACAAACAAAAGAAAATGAAGAAGCAACTTTGAGGATGCATCTAATTGAGACATGAGTGAGAAAAAGTGGAAAATACCTTTAGTAAAGCAATCATTTTTAAATATATATGACTATTCACGCCAGCTTTCATGTACCTCGACTAATGTCACGGGACATACCGTCTGACTCTGCGACATTTGGATGCAAATTAAAACCTGTAAGAAATTAATTCCTAGGTAGATGTCCACCATAGATTAAACATATCACTTTATGTATCCCAAGACCTTTTTTGACCAATTGAGCCACTCTATGATGGTTAGAACAATAATCATATTCACATTAGCAACAACAAAAATGAGAAGAAACAATTAATCAACAACGATGGATTTAATATATGATAGTCACTTACCTATGAATTATTTTATATGGATTTTCTTAACATTCAAATATTGTAGGGACAGACGGTATATTCCTTGACAATGATCGAAGTACTCGTAAACTAACCTAGATAGTCATAGATATCCAAAACAAAAATGAGTAGAAGTAGCCGCAAGAGCTTCTCGCTCCAACTCACCGACGATCCTTTTTTATATTCATAAGTTTCCACATCAATTTACATACACCTCGACTATTTTTAGTTGTCAAAGGGTATGTGCACACCGTAGACTAAACTCATAACCTTTTAAATCACTAAGACCGACCTACTCATCGAAAAGAAAAAAGGATAGTGGGAATCTGATTTGGAACTCACTCACTATAAGTATAGGCCAAGTAAGCTATAAAATAGAGGGATATAGAGGAAGAAAGTCAGTGAGTGCAAAGTGACAAATGGGTGTGTGAATGCAGAGTATGAGAATGCATTTATATTCTAATATTCACATTCTCTTCTCTGTCACTGTGTGTGTTTGTGTGTGTCTAGAAATCAGCATGTTGGCTCTATAATTTGATATATTGGTTTGGGAAAGATTGGTGGAACTGAATTAGGACAATTCTTTTGGGGATTTGGGTATCTGATTCTACCATTTGTTTGTGTGTTGGTGTCTATAAATGGATACCTTGGAGGATACATCATAGTTCATCCATAACTTTTTCCTTTTTGTGAAGGCCAAGCTTCAGCCTCTCCACTTTTTGTCTCTCTAAGGTATGTTTTCTTCACTTATTTGGTGTTCTCACGTTTGTACCGCTGAAAATCATTTCTCACTCTTAATCACGTTTTCTCATAATTATTTTTTATTCTTTTATAATCATTTTATATTTTTTTTCGTTCTCACTATTTTTTCCCTCATAATTGCTCTATTCACTACATAATCTTGCTTGAACCTTTTTTTTTAAGAGTTATGAATGGATGATTATTAATTTTGAATTTTGAAACTTGTTTGATCACATTGTTATTCAAAAATTAATATTATATTTATTTTCATTAGTTTTTATTGAGAAAAAAATATAAAAATAAAGAGAAAGAAAGAAATAATAAGTGTTTGAAAGGTCAAAGATAATATTTAAATAACAGTATAATATTTTTTTATTTAAAAGTTATTGATGATGATATTTTTTAGCAACTTTTTTAAAGGTGAGTTTTTTTTTTTTTTTCACTTTTTAAAAGTTCATGAATATTTTTTTAAACCAAAATTTAATGATGAAAGTATATTTTAAATTTTTGTTAAAGTAATTTAATGATGAAAGTATATTTTAAATTTTTGTTAAAGTTCAGAGGCATTTTTGAAACTTTTCAAAGTTCAAGACATTTTCTATACAAACTCCTTAATTCAATGGTATTTTATATAATTTAGCCTCACAAAATCTATAAATGGAAGTATAATGTACTATACTAGACAATGAACAGTACTGGCACATATTGAAAAAATCTAGCTCTTGAATTGGATTTGGAATTTTTATATATGGAAATTTTTTTCATCAAAACCGAAGCCATTCAATTGCTCAATAGCATGCTCAACAATTTCAAAGAATTATACAATACAAATTCAAACTTTAATTATTCCAAAAACAAGAAGGAACAATTCATTAAAGCTAACTAAATACTAAATCTCGTGACATTAGTCGAAGCATGTGCTAGCTAGCTAGCCCGAACAGTCTAAATAAGTTAGAGATTCCATATTTCATTGCACTAGGTAGTTTTGAGATAGCAAGAGAATTGACTTCGTTTTCTGCAAAACAGCAGCAGATTACTCTTTTAAAGAATTCTGGAAAAGGAACCATGAACGCCCTAGCAGCTACAAACAGAAACTTCAAGCTTGCTGCTAGGCTTCTGGGTCTCGACTCGAAGCTCGAAAAGAGCTTGCTCATTCCCTTCAGAGAAATCAAGGTTAGATTCTAGTGACTGTTTGTTTAATTGACTAGACACAAACAAAAAAGACACATTTGTAATTTGAATCAGACTTCTGTGTTTATGACAGGTTGAGTGTACCATACCTAAAGATGATGGCACATTGGCATCCTTTGTTGGTTTCAGGGTGCAGCATGACAATGCAAGAGGCCCCATGAAGGGAGGGATCAGATATCACCCTGAGGTTGGTTGTTTTTCTTCTTATCTACAGTCCCTTCTTATAATAATTCAAGGGCCCGTCCCCAAGGAGTGGCACGGTCGTTGAAACCTTGACTTTAAAGGTGTACTTCACTCAAAGTCCCAGACTCCCAAGTTCGAGACTCGCCTGTGACATTAATATGTAGACACCTTCTGTGTCTCCATTGTTTCGATGTCTCCTGGTGCTTGGCCTAGGAACGGGCGTGGCTACCTCGGATATAGTAGAGCGAAGTTTTGATTTCCTGATTTAAAAAAAAAAAATCAATGGCTCCTTATATTTTGCTCATGGCCTACACTTCACTAGTCACTGGGAAGCCTTTTACCCACTCCAATGTTAACACTGAGACTGTGAAGTATCAAAAAATTCAAACTGTGTTAAAAAATCGGAAAAAACAATCTAAAGAAAAACGGTAAAGAACGTGACACAAAACACAGTTCGTTAACTACATCCATGTACAGAGGAGAGAATAGTTTTATTAGAGAGATGAGAATACAAGAATGTTGATTAAATGAGACTAGGGTTTTAAGAGAGTTTGTACTCTCATAAAACTCTATTACAAAATATGGTCCAAAATAGGGTTTTAAGAGAGTTTATACAGCCCAATATAAAAACGTAAACTCGATTACATATTTTGTCTAATATACTAATGCAGGTTGACCCTGATGAGGTAAATGCTTTGGCGCAATTGATGACATGGAAGACAGCAGTAGCAAATATACCCTATGGTGGAGCCAAAGGAGGGATAGGATGTGATCCAGGGAAGTTAAGCATCTCGGAGTTGGAGCGTCTCACCAGAGTTTTCACTCAAAAGATACACGATCTAATTGGTGTCCACACCGATGTTCCGGCGCCTGATATGGGAACAGGTCCACAGGTAGCCTACATCTACACAATCAACTTTGCTCTAAGCAGTTGGATTGTTTTACTCTTCAAGTTTAAACTTTCCTCCTTCCTAATTTGACTGTGTTGATTTGGATAGACAATGGCATGGATACTAGATGAGTATTCTAAGTTTCATGGCTACTCGCCAGCAGTTGTAACAGGGAAACCTATTGTAAGTAACCTCTAAGGCTCAACTCTATCCATTACTGTTAAAACAACTTATCAAAACTGACTTTCGCCGAACTAGGATCTTGGTGGATCTCTGGGCAGAGATGCAGCAACAGGGCGAGGCGTGTTGTATGCGACAGAGGCCCTACTAAATGAGTATGGAAAGAGCATATCTGGTCAAAGATTTGTCATTCAGGCATGCACTAATACCTTGTTTCTGTTAGACAATTGCTCATTCAAAAGCTAACAATTAACATCTACTCTATTCTAAGTGGAAATATGTACTGATGTCAGGGTTTTGGCAATGTGGGGTCTTGGGCAGCAAGACTGATTAGTGAAAAGGGAGGGAAGATCGTAGCAATAAGCGATGTAACGGGAGCGATAAAGAATAGCAATGGGATAAATATTCCAAGCTTACTAAAGCATGCAAATGATCACAAAGGGGTGAAGGGTTTTGAAGGAGGAAATCCAATTGATCCCAAATCTATTTTGGTTGAAGACTGTGATATACTAATACCAGCAGCTCTTGGAGGCGTCATCAACAAGGAAAACGCAAATGAAATCAAAGCCAAATTCATAATCGAAGCCGCCAACCACCCAACAGATCCAGAGGCCGACGAGGTGAGCACATAAACAAACCTCAAACCAAATGAAGGGATTAGCAAAAATACTAAATATTATGATATATTATCATCTGTAGATATTGGCAAAAAAAGGAGTTGTTATTCTACCAGATATTTATGCAAATTCAGGTGGAGTTACAGTTAGCTACTTCGAGTGGGTTCAGGTATTCCCTTATTCATCTTCATTCATTCACAAATTCCTTTTAAGAAGAGATAATGCATACAGACAACCAATACAAATGCATGATATAACTCAATTAAAACAACCAATACAAATGCAGAACATCCAAGGTTTCATGTGGGAGGAAGAGAAGGTAAACAAGGAGCTGAAGACTTACATGACGAACGGCTTCAACGATGTTAAGGAGATGTGCAAATCCCATAACTGCGACCTCCGAATGGGAGCTTTCACACTTGGAGTCAACCGTGTCGCTCGAGCGACTGTGCTGAGGGGCTGGGAAGCCTAAGCAGCCTGCTCCCAGCTCCAAATAAAGGGGAGATAATCCCCTCTCCCCCCTCATCCCAGTGGTGCTCCTTTTCCTGTTTGATTCTGCATTCAACACCTTTTTTATCACAGCAATAGTTACTTATATTGGCATTCAAGAAATATCATCTCTGCCCTACAAAAATGTGGTTTTGCTTCCTTTCAATACCCCTATTGAAAGGGGATTTATGTATTGTTTTTTGATAAGAGGAATCTCAATAGTCTTCAGCCATACCAGCGTACAAACTTCGATTTCTCATACATGAAATTTTGTACTCCGTTTGCAATAAAGGTCGGCCTACGTATTTGGACGTCAAACTTCATCACAGTAAGAGCAGTAAACAACCACACTTCTAGATTTGTATTTGATGGTAAACAATCACTCTTAACCACTCGTCACTCCATCAAACACATCACTCAATCACTACGAACACTAATCCTCATACAAGTAGTTAACTACTTTAACCACTACTAACAACACCAATCTCCAAATGAGTAATTAATTACATCAACTACCAAGTTACCAACCACCCTTCAAACTCCACTATTTTCTACCAAATCCGAACCCACCCTAAAAGAAATGATAACAGTTTCAACAGTACCATTCTTTGTGGACAACAGTTATCTTGTTAGTTCATACTGTCAAGAACATGCACACTCGTGACAATTGATGTTCCATCATCCATTTTGATGATGAAATCAATCCATATTTTATATTCAGAAATAGATCACAAAATTTAAGTTAAGACTTCGAAAGTTGTTAGTGAGAAATTAAAATTTGCAACAGCATTGAATTTACCGAGAAGAAGTTCAATTCCACACAAAATAAAGTAAAAACAAAAGACAACTCTAGCAAACTCTTCTTAATACCATATTGCAAATGAAAATTAGATAAAACTGTGATATTACATAATGCTAATCTAGTATCTTCCTCTACCCCTGAAGCCACCGCCACGGCCACCACCTCCTCTTGGACCACCTCTAGGGGCACCCCTTCCACGAAAGCCACCACCACCTCTCCCACGGGTACCTCGGAAGCTGCCTCTGCTGCTCCCACCAAAGCCTCCTCTACCTCTGGTAGCAGACCCCCTGAAATAAAGATCAGACATCAAAATTATTATCATACAAAAGCAAACATGAATATTGTGAAGAATTGCTCACTGCCCAGCAGAGTCCTATGAATCTTTTTTCGTACAAATTTTGCATGCCGTGGAGTTCAAAAATCCACGCTTGGGTAAAAAATGTTCTAAACCTTCTATCAGTGTTAAAACAAATCATATGAATGTGGCATAATTAGCAGTATTTGGATATTTTTCTTCTTTTTTTTTTTTATATCCATGACTGTTTGGGCCAGCTTTCGCGCAAGGAAACCCGTAGGAAATTAGGAAGCCAAAGTTTCAACTACAATAGAATCTATTATTTTTAATTTTCATATCAGTTTGAACCCAGGCAAGGGTGTGTGCACTGCGATTATTACACCTAACTCTATAACATTTGGATGTCAAGAAAAATGTAGGAAATTGTTTCCTAGGTAGATAGCAACCATGAATTGAACTCATCGCCTCTAAGAATCTTTCATTTATCACCCAATACAAGACACATAACCAACCAAAGTTGTTTTTTTAAAAAAACTTTGGAAACAACTGAAATTCAAGATCATATATGGGGTGGGGAAGAACCAAGATGGATGACATACTTAGGTTGTGGGAGGAATCTAGCGAGAGGTAACAGTTTAGCTGGATCAATATAAAATTTATCCCCAGAAGCATATGAGGTGGCAACAATTCCTTCCATCACTTTGATCGAGAAATACTGCAGACAAATACAAAGATTGATCATATATCAAACTACATCAAAAGTAAACAACAAGTAACAAAATGAAGAAGGCCAGTGGGGACTTACAGATTCATTAATGGGACCAAAAATTTCGTCAACTTTACCTATCTGGGTCATATTCTTAAGATATATAGGGGCATTAAAGAAAGGAATCTTTTCATTCGTGAGTCTGGTCACTGCATCTCCTTCACATGCGTGAAGAAAAGTTGAAACCTCTGTAACAAAAATCAAATCCTAATGGTGATGAATCCAGTAAAACAAATTAGAAAAAAGAAAGCAAACAAAGCAAAAACCATCGTAGAAAAAAATATAGATTCAAACTTGAGTAGACTAATTCTTAAACTTATAAAATTTCAAATTGCTGGGGAGAAAGTCCTCAAGGGGTAACTTTGCCGTCGAAGAAACCAAGATCCAATTTCCCGGTCTTCATAAAAAACACTGCTCAGGAGATTGAGAAAAGGAGGGGCTGTTTGTTTGGCATATTTAGGTAGGATTTAGTTTTATGATTTATTAACTCCTCCTTGAAATCTACAGTCAAACGAGTTCTTACTAACTCCTCATTTTTTAACTACTCAATCATTTTTAATCATTCATTAATAACTACTCAATCATTTCTAACCACCCAATTCTAATCATTCCTTTCAAATCATTCAAAATAACTCTTTTTAAAAAGACTCATTTTTAATTTCTTTTTGAAGTACTAAAAATATCTACTCATTTTAAATCTAGATTCAAAAAAGGCTTTGACTCTAACTCTCCTACCCACAAACAAACAGCCCCGAAGAGTTCAAAAACAGAACCAATCGTCTATTTCCTTTTTTATTATGGCAACACAAATTCCATTACGAACAATCAAAAGCTGTTCTGAAAACATCTGATAGCTAAGAAGGAAGAAAAACATAAGAGTGATGAATGATTAGTAAATGAGATATACGAACCAACTACTTCAGATGGAGGACCCTCATCGCGGAACCCGCCGCGACCACCAAAGCGGCCACCGCCCCTGCCGCCGCCAAATCGACCACCGCCGCCTCTACCGCCGTCACGTCCTCCCCTGAAGCCACCGCCGCCTCTTGGAGGTCGCATTGTTCTGCTCTTTGCGGTGCAAAAACGAGGGAGTTTCTTTGATCGGAGGCTGGCTGCACAGTCGCGCCTAGGGTTTTAGGGTTTTATGGGTGTCGTTTCAGCCGTAAATAAAGTGACCTGGCCCATTGAGTTTCTTTTTACTAATTTACCAACTAATTTTATTTACTTCAAAAAAAAACTATTTTTATTATAATTCATTTTGGCATCAAATTATTTTTCTTTTTTTTATTTTCATGACCGTGTCGACTAGCTTTCACGTATCTCGACAATGTCACGAAACATAAAGTCCAACTTTATAACATTTGGAAGTCAAAAAAATTGATAGAAAATTAATTTCTAAGTAGGTAGCCACGAACTCATCAATTCATGTACTTTCAAATCTTTTTTTGATTAATTGAGTTATTCTATGATGGATTGTTGGCATCAAATTAATGGCAACTAAATAAATTAATTTTGTCGAAATTCATAGAATTCAACCAAATTTACCACTAGTGTTATATTTAGGAAACTTTTTTCTTTTTTTTTTTGAGAAGTTAGGACACTTATTGTGATTATTGAAGATGAATGCAAATTGAAAAAAGTTGAAAGCTTAGGGTGAAAAATGATTTCCAAATTTATGAGTAATTTTTTATTTTATTTTTTATAATCCCATGTATAGAAAAATGGTTCTTTGTTTTTTTTTTTTTTTTTAAGGACAATAATAATTTCCTAAGTCGAAGATAAATGTCCAGTATGAAAATTTGCTTTAGCAATATGATTCTTTGCAAATTTTGTTTATCGAAAAGGATGATAGTTTCATTATTTGGTGATAATTCAATTTAATATCATGGTCGCGTATTTGATCTCAAAAATCGTTATTTAGTATTTTTGTAGGGTTTGAGAAGACTCCTTTCTAGTTCATACTCAAAATAAATTACAAATTTTGATACACAATCATTTTGTTTCATTTTAAAATGATTTTTTTTTTTAGTATATATCAAAGGAAGGAGAACAAATACCAATCTTGGGATCGAGCATGTGACGCTGGTGTTGAACTGATTTATAACCAAACAATTGCGCTACTAACCCATTTGTATTTTACAAGGATTGTTTGAAGGATTCACATTCTACCATTTGAAAAGGTAAGAGATACACTAATGAAATTTGGAGTCAAGAGGTTTCATTGACCACAAAATGAGCTGCTACTATGAGTCATATGTTCCAAATCTATCTAATGAGTGTGCTTTCTTTACTACATTCATTCTACAAACCTTCTTCCTACTTGGCACACAACAATAAACTCAAAAGTTACAACAACCAGTTTAAGAAACAAAACCATTATGTTGGTACAAGATAGGTACCTTGATCTTGATCATTGATCAAGAACAACAAAGTGAAAATTGTGAAAAGCAAAAATGAGAACCCACAAACCAGTTTCAAAGCAGTCTTCTTGTATGTCATTTCCATGCTAGAATGTTGAGTTTTGATCTTGTTGTGGTGAGCCACCACCACAGGTATAGATTGGACAGGAACACCGTCGGTCGAAGAGACTGATTCCGAACCACCTGGCGATTGTTCGCCATTGTCGTTGTCCACGCGACCGTCCTCTTTGCTAAGTTTTTTATCATCTGGGTACCCATTTTGGTTATGAAATGATGTGGGACTCCACTCCAGATTGCCTGATGATAAACTCCTTTGTCTTCGTCTGAAGCTTTTGCTAGCATAGTCCGAGTTCGCCTCGCTCGGATCTTGAAGAGAGTGGATGAGCTTCCGGGGAGTTTGGAAGATCATGTCTTCGACGTTCATGCAGTTACGAGATCTCTGAGGTACAAGATAGGAAAAAGAGGTATGAGCTAATGAACATTCACAGAATAAAACCTGATTTTTTGAGGAAGTAAATGAAATGCAAACAAGAACTTACAAGGGGGCTGGTTGTAGTGCTTTTTGAGAGTCTGCCTCTAGGAGGACTCATTTGAAAAAACCCTGCAAAGTCTTCTGCACAATCTTCACCATGCTGGCCAAATTTGTGGCTTCCAGAGTGCACGGACATGGTGTCGGAGACATCGGTTCCACGAGTGACTTCCGAGAACAAAGACAAGCCATCCTTGAGAGATATGTCAACCCCACCATTATCATACCTCCAAAGTTTACGATTAACACTCCTACAATCGAATCCCGAACTACCAGAAGTTTGTTTCGACGAGAAAGGTGATCCAACAAGAGAACCGTAATCAAAGAATGAATCAAGGGTCTGGGATTCTGCAGACTCGGAGGAGGGGGTTCGGCTTCGGCTTCCACCATTTCTCCATGGACTTCTCCTGCGATCAATGAAATTCGATCCCGTCACAGAGCTCGGAGAATTGTCCATTTTTGACCCTTTATCCGCCATTATTTTCTTTGCTGTTTGCAGAGTTTCAAAAGCTGCTCCTTTGACATAAGCCATTTGATGAGACTGGCAATTCTCCATCTCCTCAACTATAACATGAAGCTCTGAAAATATACACCAAGGATCCAAACACCTCATCAAGAAATTAACCATTTGAATGGCAGAAAATGTTTTCTGAGAATTGTTCTCCACCATCCCACATTTCAATATCCTCAGCCCAGCCTGAAGCAACAATCTAGCATACGGTTCAACAATTCGAGGATTCCGCTTCGCTAGCGTCATAACAAGCCCCATGTGTGAATTGGTTTGAGTAGACTTCTCCTCCAGAGCTCCAGCCACATTCTGGCACACCTTATTAACCATTTCATCCGACGCGAACCGCCAATTATCCGAATCTACAAGAGCCTTCAAGCAAAGGGCAGCTCCAGAAGTGAGGCTCTCTTGAGAACCCAACAAAGATTCGGACAGAGGATTACAAAGGGAGCGAAGAACATGCTTCTTCTTATCATCAGGAGTGGTGGGATCAATCCCATATCTCGCAATAGCCGGAACAACTTTCGAGCAGGCCTGTTGGAGAGGGAAAGAGCCAGCACTAGAAGCTAAAGTCTTGATAATAGAAGTCATAATCCGATTGATCTGTGGCACGATATTGACGCCGTGAACACGAGCTAGAACTTCATAGAGAGAAATTGTGCATTCCCCAGTCAATGCACCAGCTTCTTTATTCTCAGAAACCTGAGCAAGAAAAACAGGAATAGCTTTGGAGTCTAATTCCTTCACATAAGTTTTCAATGCCTTCATGGCAGATCTACGGCTGTCAGCATCTTTATCAAGATTAGCAAGTTCCCGCCTAAGCATTGGATTAAAACTCTTGCCCAAAAAAGACCTGAAAGAAATCAAAATCAACAATGTTGAGGATCCACATTTGAATCTAGGTTTTGCAATAAAATCTGATACTTTTTTTTTTTCAAATAAGTGTAACTACGCCTGTCCCTAGGCCAAGTACCGAGAAACATCGAAAGAATGGAGATACGGGAGGTGTCAACAAATTTATGTTCTAGGTGAGTCTCGAACTTGGGACTTTGAGGTGAGCACACCTTCAAAGCCCAAGTCTTCAACCAACTGCATCACTCCTTGTGACTAAATCTCATATTGTTTCATATGTTATCAGAGCTCATTAAACCTAAACGGTTATTCGGTCCATTAAGACCTCATATTAGAAAAATGAGGAGAACTAATCTCTCATTACCAACTGGTTTCGAGACGAAACTTTTACTATCTAATACACAAGATAAACAAAACTACCCTAGCAGAAACAGATTCAAAGCCAAACACAAGAACAGATTCAGTCAGGAATTTATACAAACAGCTTGAGGGCACCTCAAAAACACAAAATCTGCACAAAAGAGTTGAAGAAACATAAACTAAAAGCCAGAAATGAAGTGGGTTTTGGCTTCTGAGCTAAAGGGTATCTATAAAAAAAAACAGGAAATCAAAGAACAAAAATAATACCTTTGAGTTTCTGAGGTTGCTTTCATGGCGTCAAGATTGAATTTTTTAGAATAAAGGGAAGAGCAAGAAGAAATGTAGAGAGAAGGGTTAGGGATTTGGATGGGTTTGAAATAAAATGAAGAGTTTTTTTTTCTTTTTTTTTCCTTATGAATTCAAAATCTTTTCTTGAAATTCCACCGCTATCCCTACTTCTCAAAGTTTGTTTATGGACCATAATGACCCTTCCAAATTTGAATATATATATTCATTTTTTCCTTTTGAAATCCCTTGATTTTGCTCATACCTTTTTAGAAAAATGTTTCTTTTTTTCAATTTGTATTTAGTTGGGTGAATTAAATTCAGAATAGATATTTTTTCCTTTCTTTCAATTTTTTCCTTTTGAAATATCCAGTAAGAATAGATATTTTAAATTAGATTTAATAAATGTTGGTATTTTTTTAATTCAACAAAAGAATCTAAATTTATAATCTATCTATTGACAATTTGAATAAGACAATTTTAATATAACTCTTAATGTGTGATCATCACTTTTCATCTCTTCCGAATTGAACAATTAATACATTTTACTTATAAAGACATTGTTCTACAAAAAGTTCTAAATAATTGATTGGTTGTAATTAATAGATAATATGATTGTCGTTTAACTCATTTGCTTGCACGTCATGTTGTTGGCAAGTTTTATGAGCAATTTTGGATGGAATATGTGTTTTCGTTTTGTGAAGCGGTTTATAAAAAGGAGTTTGGTTTACAACCTACTACCTTTGAAGAAAACGTTACAATTTGTTAATTTTTGTGTTATTTTGTTTCAAAAAATAAAATAAAATGATTGTTGCTCTTGATAAAATATGATTATTTTTTTTAATGAATGATAATAAAAATATGATTTTTATTCAAAAAAAAATGGAAATGTACTTTCAGTGGGAGAGAGAAGGGTAATTGAGTAATTTGGATTCTTCCCTCCGGAGTTCAAGTTTTGAAGTAACGTTGTTGGCGCCATACGAAGGATTTGAAATAACGCATCTTTCAAAACGGTCAACGTTCTGCTGATTATCAGTTTAAAATATGTATTTTAGTTTTAAAAAAATATAAAAGTAATATTTAATTAGTAGCAATAATAATAAATATCATAACTTATAAATTTAGTTAATGTCGTAAGAAAATTAGAATTTAGTTTTCTTCATTTCAAAATTTATTATTAATAATTTATTTTTTTTTAAAAAAAAAACTATTATTATCATTTATAATGATTAACAGTTTAATTGTAAACCATTTATCTCACAATCCCTTTTATTTTAAAAGAAACTACACCAACAAATCACATATACTTTTGCTCTTATAATATACATGAATATCGATCAATTTATATAGATCTTATCGATCCAAAAAATAAAAGTATATCATCTGACCCTACAATATTTTGATATTAAAAAAATTTATAGATAATTAATTCATGGGTAGGTGGCATTCATGTGGTTTGAATTTATCACTTATACACCTCAAGACTCTCTTTGACCAATTGAGCCACCTCATGGCATATTTTTTACCTTAAAATATTTTGAGGTCATAGTATTATATAAAATTATTTCTTAGTTGTCGTAAATTAATGGGTGCATACTTATTTTATGAGAAATTGTACCGGATAGTCCAATTTTACAAAATAATTATATTTGAAAATATTTAGCATCCATAGTCAAATATATAATATAAATAATACTCATTATATTGTATAACTTTATATTGTATCTTTGACTATGGTTGCTAATTTTTTCAAATTTGGCTAATGTTGCAAATATTTTAGTCCTCAGATTTAATTTCGAAGAAAAAAAAGTATATTTATAGGTTATGTTTTAATTATAATTTATATTTTGTCTATTTGAAAATGAGAAATTCTTACTTTAATATTTCAATATCAACTATGTCATTGTCTATCTTTTAAATATAATTTCACATTAAAGATTAAAATAAAATATTATATCGGAAGGGTCAGTAATTTAGTGGTTTTATTGTCTAGTAAAAACCGAGTTCAACACTATAATCACAACTCACGAGTTCGATTCATGTGTCATTTTAGTCAATAAATTAATGGCTTAATCGAGTGAAACTAAATGAAAACAATCAAGTAAAATTGATTAAACCTCGTTAATGTTAAAAATTGACTACTTGAAATCAATGGTGAATTTGTAATTTATCGTGACAAATCACCTATAAAACAAAGGTATATCAAGATAACAGCGCGATGTGAGTCATATGACCTCCAATGTCTAAGTCAGATACGAATGTCTGATTCAAGTATAGTAAAACTCGACCTCGCTCAAGTCTTGGGTCGAGTCAAACCTAACCCCTCTCGCGGGTCAAGCCTAACCCTACACAAGCTCGAAGTCAAATCGGTCTTCACCTCCCATTGGACTTTAGTCATACTCTCTATACTCTTTTTGGTTCGAGGGGTTCATATATTTTTTCTATAAGAACCCTAATTGAAACAATAAAGTGAAACTCATTAATTAAAAAAAAAAAACAATAATAAAAAACTACTAAAATAAAAATAGGAATATTAAAATTGGATATAGTACAAATTTCCAAATTGTCATTTTACATAAGCAGTGACGCGTCATCTTCTTCGCTACATCGAATCCGTGCCACGTCACTTTCTTCTTCCTCCACCAATAAAAATGGCGGATCTCAATCTCATCCCAACACTAATTTCACAACACTTATTTTCCCAATTCAACCCATGGCCGCCGCACCACCGCTCGCCGGCCGCACAGCCGTCGTCACCGGCGCCTCCCGCGGGATCGGCCGCGCCATCGCCGTCCACCTCCACTCGCTCGGCGCAAATCTTGTCATCAACTACGCTTCCAACTCGGCTCAAGCCGATCTCCTCGCATCGGAGCTCAATCAATCATCGGCGCCGCTCCGGCGAGCCGTCGCCGTCCAGGCTGACGTGTCGGAGCCGGATCAGGTCAAGCGGCTGTTCGATTCAGCCGAAAAGGAGTTCGGATCTGAGATCCACATCCTCGTGAACTCCGCCGGGATTCTCGATTCGAAGTACCCGAGTCTTGCCGGAACCGCCGTGGAGGATTGGGACGCGGCGTTTCGGGTGAATTGTAGAGGCGCGTTTTTGGTCTGTAAAGAGGCGGCGAATCGGCTGAGGCGCGGCGGCGGAGGGAGGATTATTATGATTACGACGTCGATCGTTGGGTCTCTGCCGCCGGGGTACGGTGCCTATGCGGCGTCGAAGGCGGCGGTGGAGGCGATGGCGAAGACGGCGGCGAAGGAGCTGAAGGGGACGGAGATTACGGTTAATTGCGTGGCGCCGGGGCCGGTGGCGACTGAGCTGTTTTTCGCCGGAAAGTCGGAGGAGATGGTGGCGAGATCGGTGGAGGCCTGCCCGCTCGGGAGGCTCGGGCAGCCCGACGATTTGGCGAAGGTGGTCGGGTTTTTGGCTACAGATGATGGTGGATGGGTCAACGGGCAGGTTATTCGGGTCAATGGTGGGTTAGTAATTTGATTTTTAAAAAATATATAAGTATTTGATTTCGATAGAAATTAAATAGCTTAATGCAATAACACAATCCTACTGTTTTTCGTAATTTGACATTCTAATTAAAAAAATAAACTCTCGTTTATTCTGCCAATAATATATTAATTTGATTTTTGAGTGGATAAATATATTTATAAGTGTGATTTAATATGGTAATTGTTTATTTTATTTTATTTTTCTTTTGAGTACAAAGAGTTAGTGGATTATAAATACAGATTTTATGCATCTAATTGTGATCGTGGGATGGAAATTAATTAACATCAAACCACATAATCAATCGCGTCATCGATCTATTTAGTAGCATTTTTTTAATTAAGAGAATGCAACAAGTGTTTGATGGGAACCTTATATCTATAATCATTATGTTATTTATCGTGGATTAGAATGAGTTCGAATCTAAATGTCATTCTTCATTGTTATTTACTAAGCTTAAATCATAACCAAATAATAATTATCATAGAATGGCTCTAATAGTCATTATACGAGTTTTTTTCACATCTAAATATTGTGAGGTAAAATCGAGCTATGCATAAACTGGTCAAGACAATCATATATATATAATAATTAACAAACAAAAAAAACAATTAATACTATCAAGATCAATATCTTAGGAAAGAGAATCCTAAAATCTTTTAAATGGAGAAGTCTATTTTTGGGTATAGCTTTTGTTTGAGTTTTATATTTCAAAATCAAACATCTTTTTCTAGAGGAGAATTTAGGTGCACCGCGGCACCGTATATCACTCATTTGGAGCTATACATCTTCCATTTTTTCTTTTAATTTTAATTTTAATAAATATAAAGTAAAATGAAAATGAGATGTGTGGCACCAAATGTGCCACATAAGTGATATCATGGTGGGTTTTACCCTTGATGTACCAAATTCTTTTTTTTTTTTTAGTTTAAGTTGAGGGACTTGATATCCAATGTATACATACTATTTGTCTAGAATAGAATAAAGGCAAATATCGATATCAGTATATATCGGAAGATTGAAGAACAAATACCAATTTTCAGAATCGAATATGTAACTGTGATTACCAACCAATAATAAAATCAATGAGTCATTAATCTTTTTTTTAGAAAAATCTGGGTTACTCAACTTTAAAAAAAAAAAATCTAGCTCCATGATAAACTTTGGTGTGAATTCAATTTGTTTAAAATGAAATATTTATAAGGAGATTTTGAATGTATAGCAAAAAAATGGTAAAATATTTTCATCTATAACACAAAATCAAACTAACAGAAAAATTAAATGAAGTTTTATGTTTGAGTTCTATTAGTGATAATAAAATTCAATCAATGATACATTAATTCTATTGGTGATAAAATTTTAAATTAATTTTTATCACTAGTGAACAATAGAAATTAATCTGTATAAATGGATTTTATAAATGTAATTAGATTACTTTTTAGAATAGGCTCATGATAAATTATCTAATTATAAATGTAAATTAATAAAAATACAGTTGTAAAAAGTAATTCCATGTATATATACATATATATTTCCAATGCTGATTAAACCCCCAAAATCCGTCGAGAAAAGAAACCCCCATTAAACCACCAATTTCTCTCTGCATTCTCTTCTTCATCTTCGCCGGCGAAACCATGGCATCTAAACGCTCTAAACCCAGCAACGACGGCAAAACCACGGCATCAAAATGCTCGAAACTCAGCAACGACGGCGATAAAGATCAAGAAACCCTAAACTCCACAGAATCAGAAACCCTAAATAACCTAATCCTCCTCAACCAGAACGACGACGACGACAGAAAAGCCAAAGAAAACCCCCTAAAACGCCCAAGATCCGCCGATTCAATTTCGTCACCGAAACAAGTATTCGACAGCGAAAGCGACGACGACGCCGCCGGAAATCAAGATCCGACACTCCCACCCGAAATCCACAAAGAATTAGCGGACCAAATACCGGAAGAGTACAAGAAACGGATGAATTTCATGGGGTTGTTGCCGGATTCGAACCCTAGGGTGGTGGCGGAGAAGCGATTGACGAAGCGCGACGTGGACGAGCGGCGGAACCGGCTTCTGATCCCGGCGAGGAAGACCCGGTTCGATTTTCTGGAGTTGGAGGAGGAGGAGGAGCTGAACCGGCGGATATGGTGGCCGGTGGAGATCATTGAGCCGGATAGTACGGTGAGTTTGGTGACGCTGAGTAAATGGGAGACGAAGAAAGGACCGGCGTATGTGTTCATAACGGAGTGGTCTGGTTTGGTGGAGAGGAACGAGTTGCAGGAAGGCGATTTTTTGCAGCTTTGGAGTTTTCGTGCCGGCGGCGGCGAATTCGGCCGCCTCTGTTTCATGCTTTTGGAGATCGGTGATAAATGATGATGACGATGGAGTCAGGGGTATTTTCGGAATTTCATGTCCATTCTAAATACATGCTGTTTTTGTAAATATGTGAATATCAAAATTTTGCCCCAATTTTGCTATTAAAAGGTGTATACTTTAATTTGCTATTTATAATCAATTTTCTTATTATTATTAGCTAAAATCATTTTATCATATGATGGAACATATATATATAATTACAACTATCATATATTAAAGAATTAAGTACATTTAAATCAATAAATATATTCATTTAAAAACTATGCATTGAAATTTGGATTACAAAATATTTATGAAAAAAAAAACAGTTATCTAGCTTAATGAAAAGAAAATTATAGTATAATTACAACTAACATATTATAATTTGCGTTTGATGGATTGTGAAGCAAGAAATGAATGAAAGTTGAGCTAGCTTCCAATAATAAACCAACTCCTGCTTTTGAGTAATAAAAAAACAAAAACAAAAAGTTATAAGTTATTATTATTATTTTAATGTTTTAATATATAGTCACTATATATTAAAATATTTAATTTTAGTATCTACCCATTCAATAAATTTTTAAATTGGTTTTGTTTAGTACGTATAATATAACCAAATGTGTCATTGACTCTTTCAATAAATTTAAAATTGATTGTTATTGTAAAGTTCGAACTTAATTTTAAATGTGAGTGCCTTACGATAACTAATATAAATTTGTTGTTAATGTGAATAAATTGTCAGATTTCTAACCCATGAGAACAATATTTTGGTATATAAGAATTAGACAACATTTTCATTAGTACACAACTTATATGGTTGATGAAAAAATAGAAATAATTTACTTTGATAGTCTCTAAATTTGGAATATAGTTTTATTATGGTCTCTATATTTTAAATTTTAATAAGTTTATTTCACAACAATCCAATAGTACTCACTTTAGTCATTGTGTATTTTTTGAGATTTAAAATTAGTATAATTATCATTTTAGTAAATATCATGTTAGGTAAATAACCATTTTGTAATTTTATGTACTAAAAGTGAACATTGTTAAAATATTAGGGATAAAAATATTTAATTTAAAATATATGGACCAATTTAATATACTTAATTTTAAAATTAAAGAAATAATCATTTTAATCAATATTATTTTATATAATTAAAGGTTCTGTTATATACAAAATTCAAAGTAGACATAAAAATAAAATAGTGATTTATAAAATTAGTTAAATTTTAAAAATAATTATTTAATAAAAAAGAAACTAAAAATTAAGGTTTCATATTTACCATATATAATATTATATTAATACGTATTTATAATATAATGTAAATATTTTAAAATTCAATGTAATTTAAAATAATAAGAAAATCCGTTGTTTTTTTTTTTTCTTTTTTTTTTGTAAAAAAGATATTAAATATTTAATATATATTTATCCTCACTTCGTCAGTCTCTGTTTTTTTTTCAAGTTCTTGGCAACGGAGAGAAACAGTATGAACTCTGCATCTCCGGCCGCCGTGAAATCAACCGGCGGCGAGAAAACCATCCAAGAAACCGGCGAAGACGATCTAGTATCGGCAATGAATAATCTCGAAATCAGAGAGAGAAGAAACAGAGAAAAGGCCCTAAAAGGGCCAATGATTTCCGATCCAGAATCCGGCAGCGACAAGGAAGGAAATCAAGAACCAGATATGTACGAATTGGAAACCCACGAAGAATTAGCGAATGCGATTCCGGATGATTACAGGAGAACGATGCATTTCATGGGATCGAAATCGGGGCCGTGGCTGGTGGCGGAGATGCGATTGAAAACGGGCGATTTGGAGGAGCGGCTGGTGATTCCGGCGAGGAAGCTCCGGTGTAAGTTTCTGAGCGCGGTGGATGAGGAGGAATTGAAGCGGGAGAAACGGTTGAAGGTGGAGATTATTGACCCGAATAATACGGTGAGTTTGGTGACGCTGACGGCGGAGAAAGCGGCGGCGACGGCGGCGTATGTGATTACGGATTGGAGTGGAATTGTCGAGAGGAATAAGTTGGTGGAAGGGAACTTGATTGAGCTGTGGTGTTTTCGTGTCGCCGGCGGCAATTTCCCCCGCCTCTGTTTCATGGTTTTCGTCGTGGTTGAATGATCAGAGAGGGTTATTTTCGGAATTTCAACAATCAGGGTTATTTTCGGAATTTCAACAATCAGGGTTATTTTCGGAATTTCTTTAATTGTAAATAGATGCTGCCTTTGTAAATATGCATATTCTTTTCTTTTCTTTTTTTTATGAAAACATAAATATGCATATTTTCGGAATTTCAAGATTTGTAAATATATTACTACACGTTGCCCTGCATTGTTTTTCTCTTTCAAATAGAATGGAAGATCAGGATTTTCTACAAGAAGAATATTAGTTTTGGACCATTGGATCGGTGACCTATTAATTTTACTGTTCTGTGAAAATTCAATATAACATCATGATCACGTTCCTTCCCTCGGTATTTGTAATTCTTATTTTTCCAACTTGTATTAAAAAAGAAAAGGTCCACTCTATTGTTATTAATTATTTATTTGCTTTTTACAAACTACAAGGACAAATATTAGTTATTCTTCGGGTAAAATACCAAATGGCTATGGATTTGGACATAATTTTAGTTTTTAAACTTAAAAACAAAAATTTTAAAATTAGTTCCGTTAGAAAATTCCAAGCTAATATTGTTTAAAAAAAAATTCAGACTATCGGAAGGGTCAGTGACGCAATGATTTCATTGTTTTGTTGGTACGACAAGAGCGAGTTTGAAAATATAAACATATTTTAAATTTTTTTAGCCATGATCAATTAAAAAAAAGAGAAGAAATTTAACGTCTAATTTTAAGTTTCTGCAAAAGTGAAAGATTCCGAACAAATCTCCAAATTAAAATTAAAATTTTTAAATTTTTTAAATCTAAAAGTAATAAATCTCAACTACAATTATAAGATGGAAAATTTAGAAACTAAAATACAACAAATATTAATATTTTGGAATCAAAATCATATTTTACCCTTATTCTTTTATTATTTTTTTTAACCCTGCACAATAATCTAAAAAGGCATTTAAAAAAGTAATAATAACAAATACATTTATATTATGTTTGGACTTGTGCATTTACTTTAAATTAAGCACTTCATTACGAAGCAGAAAAATGAATGAAAGACTTACTTAAATATAGCCACCTCCTATAAACCAATCGATGAATTTATTAATTTTGTAAAAACTGAAACATCATTAAAATCATAATAAGTTGGTAACACAATTTATTATCTAATTTTGTGCTAATTTATTTTCACTCCACAATAAATCAATCTCTGAAAATCGTATTTGTAATATCTAACTTGTACAAAAAAAAAAAAAAAAAACATCAGTGGAATTATATATTATCAAATTTTGTTCCATTTTAATTATCATATTTTTAAGTTGTCAATTATAATTTTTATTGAAAAAGCTTAAAATTAGTAATGGTAACAAAATTACCCCCAAAATTTTGAATAATCCTCTTTTAAACCCCCAAAATTCGTTGAGAAAAGAAACCAGAAAACCCCCAATTCATCTTCATCTTCTCCGGCGAAACCATGAAACGGCCAAACCCCACAATCGACGGCGGCGATAAAGATCAAGAACAAGAAACCGCCGCCAAGCGAAGGACGATCATCTCCGACGAGGAGATCCAAATCCCATAAACACTAAGAAGAGAAAAAGCCCTAAAACGCCCAATAAACGCCGATCCCGATCCAGAATCCGACAGCAACAGCGACGGATATCAAGAACCAATAACCGAGGAAATCATCCAAGAATTAGCGTCTGAAATCCCGGACGAGTTCAAGAGCGTGATGAATTTCATGGGAGCGTCGCCGTGGAATCGACGCCTCCGGTTGGTGGCGCAGAAGCGATTGACGGAGGGCGACGTGGACGAGCGGCGGAACCGCCTGCTGATTCCGGCGAGGAAGATCCTGTCCCGTTTCCATGATGCGGAGGAGGAGGAGCTTCTGAACCGGAAGAAATGACGGCCGGTGGAGATCATCGAGCCGGATTGTACGGTGAGTTCGGTGACGCTGAGTAAACGGAGAACGAAGAAAGGACCGGCGTACGCGCTCGTGACGGAGTGGAACGGTTTGGTGGAGCGGAACGAGTTGCTGGTAGGCGAGTT
The DNA here is from genome assembly GCA_037832685.1 of Sicyos baderoa. NCBI lineage: Eukaryota > Viridiplantae > Streptophyta > Magnoliopsida > Cucurbitales > Cucurbitaceae > Sicyos > Sicyos baderoa. The sequence continues at coordinate 12,496,947 of JBBMEF010000025.1, forward strand.
GGTTCATCTATGGAGTTTTCGCGGCGGCCGAAAATATGCCCGCCGCCTCTGTTTCTTGCTCTTGCGAAGGTTGGAACTGAGTTCGAGTCCGAGCACTGAATCTCCCTATGCAACCGGAGACGACGACAGCGACGACAACAACAACAACGATGTAATGACAATGAATCGATCGAAAAGGATCCAAATCAACAGCAGAAGAAGCATAGAAATGGCTCTGAAACGGCCAATGGTATCGGAATCAGAATCAGAATCAGAATCGGAATCGGATTCGAAAAAAGAAGGAATATACGAAAGGAAAAGGCACGAAGATTTGGCGGAGGCGATCCCGGAGCAGTTCTTTAGAGTGATGAGTTCCATGGGAGCGACGGTGGGGGATATGCGGCGGCTGAGTTTTGTGACGGAGAGGCGGTTGGTGAAGTGCGACGTGGATGGGCGGCGGGATCTGTTTGTGTTTCCGGCGAGGGAGGTCCGGTGGAGGTTTCTGAGCGTGGTGGAGGAGGAGGTGCTGAGACGGGAGAAGCGGCTGACGGTGGAGATGATTGACCTGTTGAATACGGTGGAGAGGAACGATATAATTGTAGGTGACGTGGTGGAGCTATGGAGTTTTCGGGTCGCCGGCGGCATATGCAGTCGCCTCTGTCTCATGCTTTTGAAGCTTTTTGATTGATTCTATTTTCAACTTCCCAAGGCTATTTTCGGTATTTCTCACTAACATACAAACCAATCATCAGGGGTATTTTCGGAATATCAAGAATTGTAAATATATTTTCTATTTATGGAGATTCTTTACAGCCCCAGGGGTATTTTTGGTATTTCTTGTGAATTCTAAATGTATGTGCATTTTTTTCGCTCTTTCAAATATAATTGGATAATAGTTTTTGCCCATTTCTTCTTCTTCTTTTTTTAGGGAGTATTTGTTTTTCATATTGACCAAAGATTTAAAATAAGTATTCACTAATTATCCATCAAAAAATTATATCAATTAAAATTTTGTAATGGTTCAAAATAACTTTTTATTTTTAATTATTCATTTATAACTCATCAATACTAATTATTCGTTTTTAATTTTTAAAAATAATTTATTTTTAATCATTCATATTTTAACTACTCGTTTTAAATTTATATCGAAACAAATGATTTGTCTCTAACTTTTCTACAAAAAGAAGATATTACATTAAAATAAGTAATTGACTCCACATCCAAACACCTAAAAGAAACTTATATTTTGACATTTATTTCATTTCGATACTTAAATTACCGTGCACATGTTTTTAAAATTTATGGAAGAAGATAGATAAAAACAAATTTAAAGAACAAAAAAAAAAGAGTTCGATTCTAAGTTTTTATGAAAGTTAGGGATGGAAAGATAATAATTCTCAAAGTTTATGGATCAAAATCAGGGTATTTGATATAGATAGCAACTTTTATCCATCTATTTTATTCGGCCTTTATTATAGAATAATTCATATATAATAAATACCATTTTGTACTCGAAAAAAAAAATACCATTTAAATTTTAAGTAAAATAATTCATAAAATTTCAAAACCCCTAAAAATTGGCCGCTCATAATCACTAATTTTGTAATTTCATCATAATCACTATTTTTGTCATTTCGGAAATTCCTGTATATTTTAACATTTTTAGAGATTTTAATCCTTATTATTATTCTTGCAAAATTCCCAAAAATAAAAGCTATCAAACAAGGGAAAAAAGAAAAAGAAAAAACTTATTGGGTTAAAAGAATTTTTTTTTTTGAGAAAACCAAACCAATAACATTAAACATAGCCAACAATACAACCTAAAATCCCATTGGGACCACACACGGGTCCAGCTCCACAAGACGGAGTATGACCACCCTTATAGATAAAA
>JBBMEF010000025.1:12514222-12539613 GCA_037832685.1 Sicyos baderoa
CACTTGACTACGAAGGACCATGTATACTTGCATGTGTTCTGAGTGAATGCTAAGCGCATCGAAATAATTTTCACACAATTTAGGTGTAGCTTCACACGTACCAAAAGCCAAAAGCTCGGAGTAGGTGAAGAATGCCCTTACCTTGGCCGAAACCGAATAGCCTTCACGGACTTCCAAGACAAAGCACTCCTAGAAGCCTTTCCCGACTTTCTAGTCCTAACAATGAAAAACCTCGTAGTTTGTGTCTCGACGGCCCCGTACACCTCTTAAGCTCGGCTCGAAGAATGAGTAATGGCTCGGGTCAAACCTAGTCAACTGAGAAGCAATGAGTCAAAAATTCACCTTTTAACACCCAAAACCAAACACAAAATAAGCCAAACAGACCTTAAACCCATAACCAAACAGTGCTTATTCATAACCTGAATAGCCATAAACCAGCAGCCAAACAACTTAATTATAACATAAATAGCATCAACCTTGCAAACAAACATTCCTTATCCATCACTTGAATAACCATGAACCAACAAACAAACATGCTTAAACCATCATATAAATAAGCTTGAACCTGAACCAAACAACCTCTATTCCTTAGAATAGCTCTAACCCAACTAAAATAGACTTAAACCTCATCCCTAACAACAATCTTCTTCTTAATTTCATTTAGGTTTAAACAAAAGAACACAAAGGAAGAAACTCACATGGCTATGGCCAACACAACCGGCGGCGGCGAGCAGCAGATCTGCGGCGGCTCTGATCTGCTTCAACCGACGATGGCTGCAACGAACCCACGGACCAACGCTGGCGACGACCGCACGCGAACTCGATGAAGACGCAGCGCTGCCCCTCGACGCGACCGACGGCGCACGCACCTTCGAGCTCGATGTGACCCACTTGATCGAACTAAACCCACCGGCGACGATGAACCCACGCGAGCGATCCCGCACCGAGCCGGAGTCCGAAGCGCGTCGACCGCTAAAATCCGCCTGAACCTGCTGTCCGCGCCCCAATTACCGACACGTGTCCCGACCCTGCCGAGCGCGTCGTTGAACAACGCGCTGCCGCCGCCGCCGTTGACCGGAAAATCCATAACCTTCATTTTGGGTAATTTCTTCGTTCTGAGTCCGCTTTTGGCAGTCTATGGTGCTGGTTCTGACCCGTTTGTGTGTTTTAGGTCACAGAAGTGAGTAAAGGTTTATGAATAGCCCTTTTTAGCTGGATCGTTAATTCTTGAAAAGTTTGGCCAAGGTAAGGGAGTTTTATGCACAAATTGATATGTGTTAAATGTTGAGCATGCTAGATATGATTATGTGTATCTCTGTTGTTGCTTGATATGTGTTTTAGTACACATATATTTATATTTCCTGTTTTGAATGCTTGAATAATGCAATTGTTATGAGGGGTTCGCCCAAATGCTACGAGGGGTTCGCCCAATTGATACGAGGGGTCGTCCAATCATTACGAGGGGTTCGCCCATTTGCTATACATGGGTTTAGTGCCGAAAACAGGGGTTTCGTGCCCAAAATGTTGCTTGTGTGGTCTTGTGCCAAAATGTTATGTTTAATCGTTTAGTAGGGATGCTTATTGAGTTTATGAACTCACCCCCTTTCTTTTCCTTCTGTGACGTGTCCGCATGTATCCACGTGATGTACTGAGGTGGCTGATTGATGCTGAATGATCATGGGATATGGTTAGTTGGCTTAAGAACGTGATAAGTTCATTTCCGCAAATAACATTGTTCAACCTAGGAAGTCTTAGTTTTTAAATTGTTATTCGTTCTTACTGTTTTCAAGGGGTGCCCCGACCACTTTTTCTTTCAATTAAGCTTTGTTTACAAATCATTTTGAAATAAGAATAAACATGTTGATGTGGTTAATGTTTGTAGTTAACTTGTGTCCGGTATTAAAATGTTTGCTTAGTAAAGATTTAGGTTTAGACCCCTGTTTCGGGTCGGGTCTTACATACCGATTTGGGATGGAAGTTGGAACATGGGAAAGAAAGCTTATAATATTGATTTTTTTTTAGTACAAGTTGGGGGAGGGAATTACAAATATCGATTCTTCCCGAACTCGAACCCGTAAAACTGGTGTTGAACTGTTTACAACCAAACAATGAAACCATTGCGTCATAAACCCTTTCGGTCTTATAATATTGATTCTAAAAAAGGAAAAAACTTATAGTAATATTATTTAAAATCGTTATATTTTCTTAAACACTAGATACGATTTTGAATACATTTACCTTAAATATTGTTCAATTTAAAATTTATCAATTAGCTCATGCTTAAATACTGAGGTACAAATTTAAATACATTTACCTTAATGTTGTTCAATTAAAAAGATTTAAAGTTTCCAAAAAAAAAATATCTGAATAACTGTATGACTAAGAGTATTATATTATTAAAAAATTATATAACATTTTAACATAATTTAAATACATTTACCTTAATGTTATTCAAAACAACCGAGTAATAGCTCAATCGGCATGAATGCTCACCTAATGACTTAGATGTTTTAATCTTCAAAAAGATTTAAAGTTTTCAATAGTCATATTATTAAAAAATTATGTCATTTTAACTTATGTTGATTTCCTTTAAATTATGTTAAAATGACATAATTTTTCAAATTATGTCAACTATATCAAATATATTATAATTTTATAGTTTAAAAAATATATGTTGATTTCCTTTAAATTATAATATATTTGTCAACATAATTTAAACATAACTATAAAATTATAATCAATAATAATAGTCAAATTATGTCAACTAAAAAATGAAATTTAGTTAATTCTTCAGATTTATACTTATAATATATTTTTAAACTATAAAATTATAATATAATATATTCTTCAAAATTATAAGTACAAATTTATACTAAATATTGTTCAATTAAAAAACTTATAATATATTTGTAAACTATAAAATTATATAGAAAAAAATAAGTATAAATTTGAAGAATTAAGTAAATTTCATTTTTTTAAATCAAGCTTGACCATTAAACCTAACCTATTATAAATGATGATTTCCTTTTGTAAGGTGTGATGCTCACAAAATATAGGTGTAACCTAACCTTCATTTATAGAATCGATATATATATTTAGACAATTGTAGAATCGATATTAACAATAAAAAACATTGTCCAACAAAAGGAAAAAAAATCCATTATTGAAACGAGCAAACTTGAACAACACACTTAATTTAAGATCTTCCAACTCAATCAACAAGATTTGAATTCCTCCTTTTATATATATATATATATATATATATGATATTAGATTATAAAAAATAAAAACAAATTTATAATTAAAAATGGTGGGATCTACGAAATTAGGTTGAAAGTTTGATCTTATCCCATCATTCAAGAGAAAAAAACTATTGAAAGTGTATTTTTTTTTAATAAAATAATTTCGAAATTAAAAAATAAAAAGAAACATTTCCAACTTTAGTAATATAATTCAATTATTTCCCAGAATTTAAAAAAGAGGAAGATGCTTTGCACAAGTTAAATTAATTATATGTGCTGTAAATGAGCTAAAAAACAAATTTTAAAAAAGAAAGAAAACAAATTTAAAATTGAAAACGCAAATATTTTGTTAGAAAATCCGGAGTTAGGTGAATGGCTCTGTTCTCATGATTCATCAATCAAGCAGTTGAGATTCTGAATGATTTATAAATCTTTTTCGATTTATAAATTCCGTCCCATTTCGATTCTGTTCCAAGAAATCTCCCTCAGAGTTGCCCTAATTGCGGCCGCGGCTCTGATTTCTCTGTTTCCGGTGCCGATTCTTGTTGATTCTTGCACAATTCCGGCGAGTTTTGACGATGATTTCTGATATCAAGGCGGCGATCGGCGATGCCGTGCTGACTTCGATGTGGGTTTTCTGTGCTTCGTCTCTTGGGGTTCTGACCACCGTCCTGTACTCGGCCGCCGCCGTTCACGGCGTTCCGTTTCATCCGCTTCTCATCACTACGACTCTCGTCTTCCTTCTCGTTTTCGTTTTCAATGTAATCGGCGCTGTTCTGGGTGGGGCTAGCTTTAATCCCACCGCCACCGCTGCTTTCTATGCCGCCGGCGTTGGACCCACTTCTCTCTTCTCCATGGCTCTCCGTTTTCCTGCTCAGGTTGCCGTTTCTTTCTCTGCTTCTCTGAAATTTTGTGGGTTTTCGCTTATAATCTGTTGGTTCTTGATGGAATGTGCTTTGTTCTTATTTTCTTATGCATTGATTTACTGCTCTTTTTATGGGTAATTATTGGTGAAGAAAGATCATTGTCTTCACCCAAAAAGAATTTACAATCTTTTCAAATGGTGTGACATAGGGTCTAAGAGGGTCTTTGGATCTAAGAATTGATAATTTCAATCCATAGTAGACATCTGAATGTTATAGGGAACCATCATGAAGTGGCTCAATTGGTTAGGTTTTGAGGTGCATAAGGTGATGAGTTCAATCCATACTGGCCACCTATCTAGAAGTTAATTTCGTACCGGTTTCCTTGGCATCCAAATGTTGTAGGGTGTCCGTGACATTAGTCGAGGTGCGCGAAAGCTGACCCGGACAGTCATGGATATAAAAAAAAATAAAAAAAATACTATAGGGTCTGTCTGGATATCTAATTAGAATAGTCGAGAATGAGTTGTATGGAAGCTAACTTGAACACTAAGGATGGGCAAGATTTTACGTTCAAACATTTTAGATATAAAGTCTTTCCATGTGATGAAAAGCTTTAAAATCTTTGAACTTTGTACAACTTTTTTTAACCTAAGCCAAATTGAAGGACATTATTTTTCTTTACTGGCTGATATTCTCCATTTTATCTCTATTTTTACCAGAGTTTGGGACATGAATGAAATTATTTAATGTTACCTAAAATCTCTGCAGCTTTCATTTTGATTTGCATAGAATACAAGGTTTCTAAAATAATGGTATTGGTCATCGATTTTGTTGTTGGCAGGCCGCTGGTGCGGCTGCTGGTGCCCTGGCGATCAAAGAGGTGATGCCCGTTCGATACATGCACATGCTCGGTGGACCTTCGCTGAAAGTTGACATTCACACTGGAGCCACAGCTGAAGGAGTTTTGACCTTCATAATCACTTTTGCTGTTCTTCTAATTGTTCTCAGGGGTCCCTCCAGCCCTTTAATGAAGACATGGTTGCTGGCAATGACCACTGTAGCTTTAATCGTTGTTGGTTCTAGTTACACGGGACCTTCCATGAATCCTGCAAATGTGAGTACACCTCGGCTATTAAGCTTTATATTTTACTTTCTTATTTGATGACTGACCCTATACTATTGTTTGAATTTGCATGGTTCTATATTGTGTGCTATTCATTGTTGATGTGATGAGGGTCTGGATTTAATTTTTAGACCAGGGATGTTCTTGCATAGATTGCTGTGTTGTTTTGCTTTTGCTGATGAAAATACACAACCATGTTGTTTTATCTATAAATTGTCATTTTCTGACCTTCATTAGAGTTATTCATTCAAAATAAACATAACATATCATAGTTCATGCTACAAATGTTTTCTTGCATAACTTTGAAATGCTCATGGTTCTTAATGACTGCATGCAATTTTTTTTGTCGCATCCTGAGTCTATATGCTTGCAATATAGAAGTGAACAAACAATAATAAATTATTGAGATGTAGAAGTTTTGCTAGAGAGTTGATTATCGTTGGTATAACATCACATTTGCACATGTCCCCAAGGGGTGGTGTGGTGGTCGAAGACTTGGACTTTGAAGGTGTGCTCTTCTCAAGGTTCTAGGTTCCCCGTGATATTAATTTATAGACACATCCTGTATCTCCATTCTTTCGATGTCTCCCGGTGTTTGGTCTAGGAATGGGCCTGGTTACTCTAGGTATAGTGGAGCGAAGCTCCATGTATAGTGGAGTGAAGTTCCGATTTCCTGATTTAAAAAAAAGACATCACATTTGCACATATGTTTTCTTAGCAGACTGGAGAGTTTAGATATTTGCAAACCAAAAAGCTTATAGTTGTCTGGTGCATACACTTCTTAGGTTCCACATTTTCTGCTGTGTTGAGACTTCTTTAACACTGAGTCTACACAAAAAAGGATAAAAAAAACTGCCTTTTTGGAGATTTCCTCTATAAAAGAAACACCCTCCCTCTCTCAATTGTTTGTGTAATTGGAAATATAATAAAATTGATTATTCTTCCCTAAATTTCAATATGGTTCAAGTTCAACTTGGTACAAGTAGGAGGTCATGTATTCAAACCCATGTGTGTTGAACTTATAGGATTCGATAATTTTAACAATATTATCCAACACACCATCTCACTGGTAGGCTTGAAAAGGCTCAGACGTTACTAAATGCCCAACAAGTGGAAATCAATATTATTTGGGAATGAAATGAGTTCATAGGGGTTCGAACACACGGTTTCCTGCTCTTGTATAATGTAGATTCATATTAATCACCAATCAACTCAAAAGCTTAAGCTTAATGATGGAGATAAATTTAATTATATCAACCAAATCAACACATTCTTTGACAATATACATAAGATAAGTTAAAGATATCAACTTAGTTGCGGTCATTAATGGTAAGCTTTGGTAGGAGAGGACTGTACCCGGTGAATTATTGCATCATTTGATATGAAACTTTCAGACTTATTAAGCTTAGACCTTTTGGCTCCTTGAATTGAATATTTGGTTCGATAACCGGATTAGTTATGACATTGCTAGTTCGTGACCATGACAAGGTAGAAAACATATTTTTTTGTTTTTGGGATGGTTAAAATGCTGATTTTTGTTTCAAAACGCAGGCGTTTGGATGGGCATATATGAACAACAAACACGATACGTGGGAGCAGTTGTACGTGTACTGGATCGCCCCCTTCATCGGAGCCATTTTGGCTGCTTGGATTTTCAGATTCATCTTCCCACCCCGAGCCCCTGCCCCAGCCAAGCAGAAGAAAACTTGAAATCAATCTTAGTTGAAATGCTGCTGCCTTATTTAGATAAGCTTTTGATCAATCAAATTTAGCAAGTAAGAAACTTTTCTGTTCTTAGGATAATTGGTAGGTATATTTTACAGCTTCTAGATTAATAATCCTTCAACTATCTTCCCTGTTAGTTCTTTCTGTTTCAACTAATCTGCTTTAGAGAATGCTATTGCTGCCCATTCCTGGTTTGTTTATAGTTTTTCTTTTATTATTATTATATTTTAAAGGTTTTTTTTTTTTTAAGTAGTAGTCCAATTCAATTCAATCTAGAAGTTAGATGTTAAAATCTTCCTATCAGCCGTCTGCCAGGGGTGGCACAAGTGATGGAAGGTTTGGACTTTGAAGTTGGACTTTGAAGGTGTGCTACTGCTTGCTTTGAAGGTGTGCTACTGCTTGCTTTGAAGGTGTGCTACTGCTTTCTTCAAGGTCCAGGTTCGAAATTCACCAGTCATAATAATTTGTAGACATCTCATGTGTTTTCATTCCTTTGATGTATCCTAGTGCCTGACTTAGGGACTTAGGGACAGGGACGGGCGTGGTTACTTCGGGTATAGTCGAGCGAAGCTTCGATTTCTCGATTTCAAAAAAAAAAAAATCATCCCATCAACTCATAAGTTCGAATTTCTCATTTAAAAGATGGTTGAACTCAAACAAATTTTTTTTAAAAAAAAAACTAGGAACTAACCATAGGAGCCGAAAGTAATCAACAACTTCCCAAAGTAGAAGTAACTTCAAAGTATGGACTAAAATAATATTTAAACCTATATTATTAGTTTATTTGAATACAATACGATTAGAAGGCGTTTAGATGTGAAATTGATTATTTTGAGTGATCATAAATGATAAATTATTTTGAGTGTTTAGTCATTTAAGTTTTAGTAATAGCTAGATGTGGTTATTTGTAATCGAGTTGCATTTACTAACTCGTTTGAATTATGCAGACAATAGCACTTGGATGAAGTTAGAAATTAATAATTATTTTGAGGGGGTTAAAATTAGAATTAGCAAGTGATTTAAAATGAACAATAAATAAATGAGGGTTAGAAATAAATAATTATTTTAAGTAGTTTGAAATGAATGATTATTTAAAGTGATTAGAAATAAGTGATTATAGTTATTATAATAGCTCGTTTGGATGAGATTGTTTGAATAGCGGTTGTTTTCTAAAGTATGTTTTTGTTTGTATGATTGAGATGAGGAACCTAAGTTTTACATGTGATACTACTAAAGTATTAAATTCCACGATTAATGTTATTATAAATAAAAGATTTGACTTAAAAAGGGTTCATAAAACAAGAATTGAACCTATAGCAATGTTCGATCAAAGTTAGGCAAGCTTTGCTTAATCTTTAATAATAGACAACATTAACTCCTCACATGGCCTTATTAATTACTATTTTATAAGTAGTTTCTAAGGATTGACATGACGGTGGAAGACTTTAGTTTTAAAGGTCAACTCTTAATTTATAGACACGTTTTATATTTATATTTTTTTGTTACATTTTAAGTAACTAATTTTTTACTCATTCGAAGTTCAAATAGTCAACCAGACTTTTGTGGTACAATAAACAAATTTATATACGAAATCATTAATTAGTGATCTAGATTACGGGCGATGCCCAAACTGTTATTTTGATCCCTGTATTTTGATATTAATTTCATTTTGATTTTAACTTTTTAAAAAGTCTAATTATTATTATTATTATTTTTAAATTTAAATTTAGCAACATTATTTTTTTAATTATTGGATCATACACCAGTTGAACTTAGTTTTTTTTTGTTTTTTTTGTCACATTAAGTAAGTATAAAGTCTAATTTGATATTTTATAGATAGCTAGAACCTTGACTTATAAGAAATGTTATGAATATCAAAAAACTAAGTACGGCGAAATTTCAATTTATTTTTCAATCCTCAATTCTAATCCTATTGATAAGATTTTCAAAAACTGTCACCAATTAAAATCAACTTAATTTCGTGATTTAACTATGATCAGAATAGACATATTATTTAAATTAATTTATACGACACAATGATTATGCATGTTATTATTTTTATTGAAAATTTGTTTGAAGTAAATTATTCGATAAAATTCTAAGAAAAATAATTGTTATAAAATACTTAATCACATTAGTTAGTATTAATGACTGTGTTCAATTAATAAACTTTAATTCAATACTATCAATGGACATCAAATGAGTAAGTAATGCGATAATTTTATTGTTTGGTTGTAAACGTGTATCACATGTTCAATCGATTTAAAAGATTCAATTAATTATTGTTCAATCACTTAAAATCGATGACATAAATCTTATGATGATAGAATATAAATTTTTTTAAAAATATATCATGAATGAATTATTTAAAAAAATGTATTATTAATAATAAAATATATTTGAAAGAAACGTCGAGTGGAAGCATAGAGTAAGGAAAAGAAATTGTGGCAATTGCATTTCTACGTTCCATTTGTCTTTCTTCTTCTTCTTCTTCTCTTCCAGTTCCCACTCTCTGAACAGAATCCGCCATTGTTAAGCACTTCTTCAACCTCAATTTCTCATTCCCATTTCCCCTCAGAAACCCCATTTCAATTTCCTTTCCTTCAACCCAAATCCCTCCCCGATCGATGCTGTTGCGGCACAACAATCACTGACCGATTCCCATCCTGTTCAAGCTGGATCCGACTCCCGATCCACCGCCGCCGTCCTCGCACCCTCCCGCCGCCCAGATCCGGTACCGATCTCCCTCCGCCGCCGACCTTCTCGAACCCCAACCCGGATCTGACAAGATGCACAAGCGCAACGGTAACAACAAGCAAATGGCAGAGTCGGTTTCGAGCAAGATCTATAGATTCAGAGGGGCGTTCTTGCTCACCTCTCTCTCCATTTTCCTCATCGCTTTGGTTCTCTATCTCATGCCGCCCCGCGACGATTTCGCCTTCAACAACCGCAAAGTTTCCTCCGATCGCAGGTCCTCTTCCAAGACTACTTTTGCTGCTGTTTTTGATGCTGGCAGCTCTGGGAGTCGCGTCCATGTCTTTTGCTTTGACCATAATCTCGATCTCCTCCCCGTCGGCAAGGATATTGAACTTTTCGAACAAGTACTAATCTCTATCTCCTACTCTATCTGCATTTTTCTATGTATTTTGATTAGGGGTGTTTATGCAATACTCGAAAACTGACTCCACCGACCCAAACCAACTGAATTAGGGTCTGTCGGTTTTCAAGTATATATAGGTCGGGTGTCGATTAGAGAAATAGTTAGTCGAAGATTTGTCGGTTAAGTCGGTGGGCTTAGTAGGTCGATTGGATTGGTTCACTGAAAATAATTAGTTTATAAATCATTAAAAAAATGTATAATGAATATGTTTTTCTAATAAAAAAATAATATGAATCAATGGATTTTAACCGACTTAACCAACCTTTTCAATTTTAAGCAAACCAATGGGTCGGTTCGGTGTCAATTTTCATGGAAAACCGACACCGACCCACCGGAACACCCCTAATTTTCATCATTTTCTAGATGGGTTGTGCTTGTTTTTTGTTTTTCAGATCATATTTGCATCAACTGTTGGATTTGATTTAACTGTGTTCTGTTTGTTAACTGGCTCTGCTTGATGCTTATGTTTGCTTTTGTTTTTGTTTTTGTTTGATTCCTTAGCTTAAACCAGGATTGAGTGCATATGCTGACAACCCCAAGGATGCTGCAGCTTCTCTAATTCCCCTTTTGGAAAAAGCAGTAAATGTGGTTCCAAAAGGGCTTAGGCCAATGACCCCTGTTAGAGTTGGGGTTTGTTGATCTTCCTTGAACTTATCCAGCCCTGTTCTTTATTAGAAGCTATGTAAGTTCTTGAAATCGGCTTTTCATATTAATGTAGGCAACTGCAGGGTTGAGGGCTCTGAAGGGTGATGCATCGGATAAAATTTTGCAGGCGGTAATAATCCATGCGTGTTCTTTGGAAGCAACTGTTATGTTCTGTTATGTTGTGCTGACTGCTGACAGATGCAAGCTTTTGTTTTCTTTAAGGTTAGGGATCTCCTGAGAGACAAAAGTGAGCTCAGATTGGAGAAAGGTGGTGTGTCTGTAATTGATGGAACTCAAGAAGGTTCTTACCTTTGGGTATGTCTATTATGGCTTTTTTGATGCACTCTGTACTTTGTGATTTGTATATAATCTGAGCCTCAGCTGTGATGTAACTACTTTTTAGTTTTGAATCTTTTGATTCCGAAATGCATGTTACTTGTAGCACGTCGGTTCGATGATGTGATGCTCTTTCTAATTCCTCTCTTTCCCCCTCTAGGACAAGAATAATTAACATGTATTGGTTCCACTTCAGCCATTGAAAACCCCCTTTTTCTTTATACTCTAGTCGTTCGGTCATCTGTTGATTGACCTACAAATCTCCAAATCATAGAATATACTTTTGAACTAAAGATAATGATGTGCTATTTTCTCTCTTGCCCCCGAGGCCTAGCTTTTTCTAAGTTAAGGAAGGTGTTGGCATGTACAATGAGTTCGCTTTTAGCGTAGGTGCTGGAATAGCAGCTTGAATGAGTTGGCTTACTAGAATAGGATGATAGAAGTGGAACTAATAGGGTTGCTTTAGGATAGAATTAGGAATGTTATAAAGGGTATGATAGTAATTAGCTAAGGAGTTTATTATAAATAGAGTGGTTTGTCTCCTAGGAGTGACGCGGGGGTCGAAAGCTTGGACTTTGAAGGTGTGCTCCCATAAGATCCCAGGTTCGAAACTCACTTGTGACTTAATTTTTAGACACCTCACATATCTCCATTCCTTCGATGTCTTTCAGTGTCTGGCTTAGGGACAAGTGTGGTTACCTCGGGTATGCGAAGCTTTGATTTCCCGGTTTAAAAAAAAAAGTGGGTTAGAGAGGATAAAGGTAGAGATTTGCTTTGACTGTTTAGGCTTTGGAGAGAGTTTTCCTCACATACTTCGGGTATCTTTTAGTTCTCATCTTTCATGTTTCAATACTCTCCTGGTTCTGTTTGGTTCTATCAGGAAATTGTGAGCACAATGAGTGTAATATTGGCATTGATCACAATATGAGACAGAAATAAGTTCAAATGGAAATTATAATCTGAATAGTGTAATATTGGCATGTGGTGGGCTTTTTATAATCTGAATAGTTCTTAGAGATCTTGCATGGTGTTCTCATCTATCAACAATATTACAAGCTTGGCTATCATTTTCCAGGTGACATTAAACTATCTGCTTGGGAACTTGGGTAAGAAATATTCGGAAACAGTTGGAGTTGTAGATCTTGGGGGAGGATCTGTACAAATGGCATATGCTATCTCGGAAAAGGATGCTGCTCGATTATCAGACGAAGAGGGTACATACATAAAAAAGATGTATCTGAAAGGAGCAACTTATTATGTCTATGTTCACAGGTATACGATTCTGCTATTTCAATCTGCCTCTATTCAATTCATGATAGCTATGAATCTTGTTGAATAAGGCTTGTATTTTTCCTGTCCCAGGATTTTTAAATTCTTTTGTATTAATTCTCCTTTGTTTTTAAGACTGACTTTGTATGGTTGTTGGTTATTTGAATTACAGTTATTTGCATTATGGGTTACTAGCTGCTCGAGCCGAGGTTCTGAGTGTCACTGAAGATTCTAGCAATGAATGCGTCCTATCTGGCTATGAAGGTTTGTTTTTTCATCTTTCATCCAGATGATAAATGTTTTTGCAATCGCCATTTCCCTTTCTTCATCTCTTTTATGTTGACTCAAGTCGAAACTTAGTATAAACTTTTTGTAATAATATCTTCATTTTGATCTCTTTTGTTAGGGAAGTATTTTGGTCATTATTAAAATTACACATCTATAAAAGTACCTTCCATTTGTTTTCATTACAAAACAAAATTTCATGAAATCACAAAAGAGAGTAAAACCAATCCAAAGTAGTTGCAATAATTACACTCTCCAGTCTCCATTATAATCGATATCCAAAAAAGTACCCTTCCAAACCTCTTAAACACCTAAATACTATAAGACTCAGTATCCAAAATAAGTACACTCTCCAACATAATCGAACGCCGAAAATATTCCCTGATTGACACCCTTCCCTCGGTTTCTCCTAGATGCTCTCATGCCAAAAGACTTTTAATTTCGGAGTCGATACTATTCTGCTGACTCTTAAATTCTACAACCTCCCCCATGAACATTCTCTCTTGATAAATTCGAATATTTCGTACCTTCTTTACTATCTTTCTGGAAATCAAAAGGAGTTTAGGGCTGAAATATTCTCAATGCTCTCTCTTTCTCTAGGAGCATACCACTACGGAGGAAAGGATTACAAAGCATCAGCCTCTGCATCAGGCTCCAGCTTGAATGGATGCAGGAGTACAGTTTTGAAGGCTCTCAGGGCCAATGGATCAACCTGTACTCACATGAAGTGCACTTTCGGTGGAGTGTGGAACGGCGGAGGAGGTGACGGGCAAAAGAATCTCTTTGTTGCTTCGTTTTTCTTCGATAGGGCTGCTGAGGTAAGATCAGATCACTTGTGATATTTGACGTTGGGATGTTTGGAAATTATTTTGCTCGTTTTTGCACGAACCACTGATCAACCAGGTGTATGTAGGCTGGTTTTGTTGACTCCAATATGCCGGTTGCTAAAGTTCGCCCTTCAGACTTCCGTGAGGCAGCAAAGCAGGCATGCCAAATCAAACTCGACGATGCTGGTACATATCTCAAGGTTGAGAAGGATAACCTGCCATACTTGTGTATGGATCTTGTGTATCAATACACACTACTCGTAGATGGATTCGGTTAGTTGCATTCACATTCACATTCATGTTAATACTTATATCATATAAACGGTCGATATAACTAACATGTGAGATTTGTCTGCGCTCGTGTTTGTTTGCTCTGGTTTGGTGTAGGCCTGAATCCTTTGCAAGAGATCACATTGGTGAAGAAGGTTAAATATCAGAATTCCTTGGTTGAAGCAGCATGGCCTTTAGGCAGTGCAATTGAAGCTGTTTCGTCGTTACCCTAAGTACGTCGTTAGCCTAAAATACATCGTTCCGTGGAACCATCCATTGGAAACTAGAATGAGCTCTTTTTGTTCGTCAGCGAGGTGACGATTTATCGATTGGAGGTAACGGGAAAGTCTCGTTTAGTTTGGGTTGGGTTTAGAATTTGAATTTTGGTTTGGTTGTTGGGAATAATCGAAGTATAATGATAGAATCACAATTTTTGTGTAATAATTCATGAGCCATTCTTTTAGTTACTTATAACACACGATGGTTGTAAAAGAACAAGATTTTGTCAACCGGGCGTTTAGGTCCTAGATTTCGAACCTATGTTTGGATTATTCATAAAGTAGTAATTGAAATGACTTTATATTCTATGTGACATCTTGTGGTTTAGAGTTTTTTAATTCAACAATATTTGGGGATCGAGCGGGACAAATTATACATCAACAAGCTCAGTTAGCCTTCGAAGCTCAGTTTTGATTAAGTTTTTAAGTGGCGAAAATAAAATTTTAAGCCATATTCATAGTTTGGGAAAGAACAAAAAATAGCGTTTACAATATTCAAATTGGTTTAGTTTAATGTTTTGAAGAACACTAATTATTATTTAAAAAGTAGCTCGAAAGTGATAAATTTTATAATTTTGGCTTTTGTATAATTACTATTAAAAACAATGATGCAATTTAACAAACCATGTGATTAAAATAAAATTTATGAAAATGTAACTAAACATGGATTTAAATTAAACTCTTGAGAATTGTTCTCTGAGAGAAGAACTGAAAAATTGATGGAAATTCGCCAGGGAGTTTGTGTGGGCATTATGAGGTGCGTTTTGTAGTCTCATTTTCGTTTGGGAAAGATCGAATTTTAAACTAGATTCATAGTTTGGGAAAAAAAGAACAAAAAATAGTGTGTCTCGCATCTATCTCACCTGTCAAAATCTCGTGTGAACACACGTTTTTATTGATAACTTATCATTATCTTGCTTGGAATTATTTAAATAGTTTAGCGATATAATTGCTTGAGATTAATGTTTGAAGATAAAAAATAAGTTCTAGATGACCGCTTTCAAATTCAGATTTATTTTTTATTAGGACAAAGATTTACACTAGAATTTAGAGTTATTTAACCTTTCAAGTTTTTTCTTATTGATGGTTAATATAACAACAAGCTTAGAAATTTAAAACTTGACTAAATTACATCAAAGCAAACAATATTAATTAATAGAAGTCTATATTTAATGACTTTTCTTTTTTGAGATGACTTCTTTTTTTTTTTTTTTTTTTTTTTTTTTTTTTTCTCCAAATGGAGATAGGGGGTTCAAACAGTAACCGCTCATGTTGACAATATTTAATGACTTTCTATGCATTGAAAAACAAAGATAAAATGATAAAAAATAATTATAAAAAATTATATTAAGAAATTAATTTTAATCATCATACTAACAAATCAATTAGTTAAAGCATATAAATGAACAAATAATAGAGTTTTAAAACAAAAATTTGATATCTTCATACATCATTTAACAATACGATTTCCTTTTAATGTTATTTAGGTTAAAGGCATTTTTGAAACACTTTTAAGTTTTAAAGTTCAAAGTCTTTTTAAAATTAAACCTTAAAAGGTGTTTGATTGGGGATTTTGAAAAGAGTTACTAAAAAAAAAAAAAAAAAAAAGTTGGAGTTCTTGAGCTTAGAAAAACACCTTCTTTGGTGGTTGGTTTTATTTTTACACCAATTTATTGAACAACACAATTAAACCCTCCATTTTATGGAGGAGCACAATTAAATCTTCCATTTTAAGTGCTTCACAGTGTTTAAAAAAAAAAAAAAAAAAAACTTCACAGTGGTCAAATTAAACCATCCACTTCATCTGCTAAATATATATTTTTAAAATATATTTTTTGTAATTTAAAATTAACAATAATTTCATGATGAATTTTGTATTTAAAAAAATTAATGATAGTTTTATATCTATTAAATCAAACCATTTAATATTTTTTTTTTTCTGAAAAGAACCAAACCATTTAATTAAGTTGAATGTGTTGATAGCGCAATCAATTATATAGATTGATGTTAATACATTTAACTATTCTGGTCCCCTTCTCTAATGCATGTATTAAAAAGACTCAAATAATTTAATTAGTAAAAAATTATTGTGATTTTTGAAAATATAAAATAAAATTTACCAGGTTCGAGTTTGGCATATTTACATATATTTTGGTAGAATTTAGTTTTAGGATTTACCAACTCTTCTTTGAAAACCTATATTCAAACAAGTTTTTACTAACTCCTCCTCATATTTATTTTTAAAAATAACTTTCATTTTTAAAAATTCATTTATAAAACTTAATCATTTCTAACCATTCGATTCAAATAAATCAAAATAAATTATTTTTAACCACCAATTTTTAATAATTTATTTTTTAATTATTAAAAATAACAACTCATTTTAAATCTACATCCAAATAAGATTTTGACTCTACTATAAAAAACTATATCCAAACAAACTTTTAACTACAACTTTCAATTTTTAACTCCTCAATATAACTCTTCAAACTTAATTCTACAAAAAAAAAAAAAAAAAAATATGCTAAATCCTCGATATAATGGCTTACTTAACACCCACGTCTTTTCATAGTGATGACACGGTTCACTTAATTATTGGCACATCTTTCATTTAAACTTCACTAATGAACCTCAAATATCTCAATAATGGCTTTCCCTTATCACCACCACCACCACCGCCGTGACGACGACGACGGCGGCGAACCTCGTTATCCTCCGCCGGGATCCCGACCTCCGCACTCCGATCCACCGCCGCATTTCAACGATGCGCCGCCCTCTTACGTCGCCCATCACTCCAACTACCATCCGGAACCTCCCCTTCCCGACTCCGGCTACTCCTCCGGTTCGCGGCCGCCGCCGACCGTACACCACCACTCTCACTTCCCCGCCGTGGTTCACCACCACTCTCACCACTCCGATTCTCCCCCCTCCAACCGGCCGACGGTCAAGGTCTTCGCCAAAGCAAACCCTAATTTCTCCCTTTCCATCCGCGATGGCAAAATCATCCTCGTCCCTTCCGATCCCCACGATCCGGCTCAGGTACGATCCGATCCTCAATCGATTTCACTTTTTGCCCTAATTTGTACATCGAGATCTCGATTTTGAATTCCTTCTCTACTTTCTTGATGCTGATGTTGCAGCACTGGTTCAAAGATGAGAAGTACAGTACGAGGATTAAGGATGAGGAAGGCTGCCCCTGCTTTGCTCTGGTGAACATGGCCACCGGTCAGGCCATGAAGCACTCCGTCGGAGCTACTCATCCGGTGAGTTTCGTCTTTGATTTCATCTGGAAATTGGAATTGCCGGTGATGTTTACTGAATGATTCGATGAATTTACAGATCTCCAAGTTTTCTGCATATGTTTGACGAAATGCTTTGGGATAATTGAAAGTTCTTTTATAAAATAATTGGGAGAAAAGTGGTTTTTGATTAATTAAGACTCCATTTGATAATCATTAGGTTTTTTGTTTTTTTGATTTTTATATTTAAGCCTATTCTCACTCAAATTTCCTAGTTCTCCACCCTTCTTACAATGTATCCATCTTTACTAAGGACGAATGTGGATACTATCAAATTTATAAAAACAAAAACAAATTTTTGGAAGCTACTTTGTTTCCAAATTTTGGTTTGGTTTTTACAAATATAGGTGAGAGGTAGATATTTAAGTAAGAAGAAGTCATATAGTAAGATAGTTGTTGTAGGCTTAAATTTTAAAAACCAAAAACAAAAAACGAAATGGTTATCAAACGGGGCTAAATGTGCTTTCTAGAATTGAATAAAGATCCTGTATAAATAAAGTATTCAACTAATTTTATTCGACTGCTCATTAGTGTTTGATGAACACTTTCACAAAAAGTACCTCATGTTCTTGATTTTGTTTATTTGAAGTGTTTGTAGGATCTGATCAGATTCTACCAGAAGTCTCGATCTTATTTGTTAGGCACTAAAATATTTTCTTTTTGTTTTTTTGTAAAAAAAATTATTCTTAGATTTAATTTAATAATGAATTAAAAGTGTTCTTGAATATTTCTCAAAAAAAAAAAAAAGTGTTCTTGAATAAAATAAATGTGGGTGGAGATGGAACTTCATTTATTATGGCCCCTGATACCAATTTCGTTTTTTGTTTTTTGCTTCTAATTTTTCGTTTTTGGTTTTTTGTTTTAAAAATTAAAAATTGTATGTGTTTGATAATTGATTTTAGTTTTATGTTTTAAAGATTAAAAACCAAAATACATATTTGATAAATGTTTTTTTTTTTTCAAACATCACATTTCATTTTGATTTTTTTTAATTTTTTTCATGTTTTTTTATAAATAAAAACTAAAACTTATTTTTAAAAGCTATCCCTTTAGTTTTTTATAATTCCTTTAATATTTTAAAATATTTTTAAAATTTAAAAAATAAAAACTAAAATTGGTTATCAAACCGGCATGTTTTAAAAAAAATTAAAAACAGAAACAGAAAACCTGAAACGAAATGGTTATCAAACGGGCCTATATAATTTCATTTTGAAAAGAAAGTGTCTGCCCTAATTAGTTCAACAATTGAATTCAAAATTTGAACATTGGACCTTTTGATCCATAGTCACATTTTATGTATTTGTTTTATTTGCTTTGAATTGTTTGGTCTGGAGGAGTGTTTTAAAAAGTTCAAGGCACACCAAGGCGTAATGAAACTTTGGAACTTGAGGCGCACCAAAAAGCGAGGGCATTTTTTAAGGCACACCAAGGGTTCTGATTTAAGGCGCCTTTAGTGAAGCCCCGCGCTTGCGCAATTTCTTTTCCTTTTGTATTTTAAATTTTATTTAGTTTTCTATATTATATTGTATATATATTTTTTTAAAAAAATGTATTTTTATATAGTGTGCCTTAAAAAATGCCCTCGCTTTTTGGTGCGCCTCAAGTTCCAAAGTTTCATTACGCCTTGGTGTGCCTTGAACTTTTTTAATAACCAACCACTAGCATTAACAACCTAACTGTCCAATATTTAAATCAGAACCTTGGACCTGGGACTGGTGCTTAGTTGAACCATATGTGTGGATGATGATTTAAATATCTGGCGTCTTAGTTACAGATTTATATTATAACTTGTAGTTTGGAGTTGGATTTAGATGCTTTGTTGCCTGGGTTTAGGCATTTTGTGATGAACTTTCAATACATATATATATACTTTAATTTTTGTTCTAGTAAACCTAGAAACTGAACCAAACTGATGCCAATTTTGTATCATGCAGAACCAGACGGATAGGTTTGGGCTTTAGAGAAATTAAAAATAGGGGTTTTTGTAGGAATAGACCAAATTGATAAAATATTTACAACATTAGGCAAATTTGAAAAAATTTAGCAACCATAGTCAAATATACAGTATAAAATAATACTTTTTATACTTAATAACTAATACATAATACAATATGATGAGTATTATTTATATTGTATATTTGACTATGGATGTTAAATATTTTCAAATTTGCCTAGATCTGTAATTATTTTATAAAATTGGACTATCCGGTACAATTTCTCTTAAAAATATTATAGGGTATGTTAGCAATTAGTTGAAAATTTAGTTCGAGAATTATGGTGGTAAATAAGAGGGAGGGGAATTGAGAGTGGCATCAAATTGTATGTGAATGAGTTGGTTCTAGGTGGGTTATCATGTATTTTCGTTTTCTTGATATAGCAATACAATTTCAGTAGTTCGGATCTTATCACGGACATGTTGGTAGGCCAAAAATTACCTCTGGTTCTACCAACTTGACACTGATTTCATACAAGTTTATAGTCGAAATCGACACACGAATGAAGATGGAAAACACAATGCAGGTGCAGCTGATACGTTACGATCCAGACGTGGTGGACGAGTCGGTACTGTGGACACAGAGCAAGGAGTTTGGGGAAGGGTACAGAGCCATAAGAATGGTGAATAACATTCAGTTGAATGTTGATGCTTTTCATGGGGACAAAGATTCAGGCGGGGTTCACGATGGCACACATATTGTTCTCTGGAAATGGAATAAAGGAGAGAACCAAATATGGAAGATCCTACCTTACTGTAAGTGCCTTTTCTTTGTAGGGTTGCATATTAGAGATCATTGATTATTGATTCATAGGTCTCGGACTCCGCCAAAAATGTCAATTTTGGCGAAGTCACAATTTTGGTTAGAACTTAGTCCGTGTGGGGGTGTTTGTTTGTCAAATTTAAGGAGGATTTAGATTGATCATTTAATAACTGCTCCTCAAAAAATAAAAAAAACACATCCAAATGAGTTTTTGGCTGCAACTCCATAAAATTCTACATTCAAACGAGCTATTACAAAAAATTCAATTTTCTAACTACTCAAAATAACTCCTCATCCAAACCTCTCGTATAGGTCGGCGATTACACGATACTTAACTCTACATGTGTCAAATCAGTATGTCAAAGTAGCTAATTAGATAAAAATTTGGAATGCGTGCACCTCGACGAAACTCATAAGAAATAATTTTTTTTAAAAGTTGACCACCCAACTTTTATCCCGTCAATTATTTAACACATAATGAACTCTACTTGTAGTTTGGATCTATTCTATCTATTAAAATTCAAGAATGGTAAATTTTTAATATCATTTCCATACCAATTGGTCATAGAGGGCCTTGGGGTGCATAAGGTGATGGGTTTAAATCCCATGGTGGTCACCTACCTAGGAATTAATTTCAAATTAATACTTACGGGTTTTCTTGGCATCCAAATGTTGTAGGGTCAGGCGGTATGCCCCGTGACATTAGTCGAGGTGTGCTTGTGCACGCAAGCTGGCCCAGACAGTCACGGACATAAAAAAAAAAAAAAAAAAACTTACTATTTGCCCATATAAGAAGAAGAAAAGACACAACACAAAGTTCAAATTATAGCTCTTATTCTTGTTTGGTATTAGACTGTAACATTTGCGAGTATTGATTTGATGCAGGACGCATTAGATGAGTCGTAGAAAGCAAGCATGAGCTCGACCTGTCATGTGCTCGTGAAAAGGAGGGGAGGAGGTGGGCTTCAAATGTCATTTGCTTATGCTATTTTAAAATGTGTGAATCAAAAAATTAAACACATTAATATGTGAATGATGTTGTACTCAGACTAACCTTGATCTTGAATTTCCAAGTTCCAAATTTGGTTGCTCTTTTATTGGATTAAGGTGAAGTTCTTTTTTACTTAAAAAAAAGAATCATAATGAACAAAAAACCTTTTTAGCTTCAGGTGCTTTAGTTCTTTGTAGTCTCAAGTTGGAAATATGGCATAGTTGCCTTTGGTCAATATGAAGTGACAAAAAATTATGAAAAAATTGTCTGAATGATTAGTAAAAGTTTCTCAATTGGACTGTTTGTGTCAACTTATTTTCTTAGCAACTGTTGGCGTTTTTTTGAAATTTGATATGTTTGCCTTTTGTGTCAGGTCGGTCAGATTCAGGCCGCCAACTTTAGGCGGGCCCGTTTTCAAATTATTTTGTCCATTTTCGAAATAATAAGAATAAATATCATTATTATTTTTAGAACAATAATAATTCTTTTTTTATTGGGGAGGGGGGACAAATAGGATCGAACATGTGACGGGGTTGAATTAGTTTACAACCAAATAACGAATTATTGTGCCATCCATTCAATATCAATTTTTATCTTTATTAGTTGTATTAGTATCAACTACCATAAACCTTTTTGTTGGTTTATTATGCATTCAATTTAAATTTATTCATAAATTTGTATAAATATTAAATGGCATGTAAGTCAGTTTTTTTAAAAAAATCAAACATAAAATTGGAAGATTAAGACTTGTTAAACACAAATTAAATGATTAAAAAATTATAAACCATAGGTTTGCGAATCTATCTATTACACAATACTAAAACTTTTAAGACAAATTTTAAAGTCTCATTTTAAAAAACAAATAATAAAATAAATTTTCGAAGGAAAAATAAAATGAATTAAATACAAACATAAACATCAAGCATGTCTAACATTTTGTTTCAAAAAAAAAAAGTTTTTTTTTAGTACAAAATGAAGATATGGGGTTCAGTTCATGCAAAAAACTTGTTCTTGGTTCAACCCCAGGCTCCGAGCTCTCCGTCGAGGAGCGCAATATTCTCTATGTGGCTTACAAGAACACGATTGGATCACTACGAGCTGCTTGGAGGATTGTCTCTTCCATCGAGCAGAAGGAGGAGAGCTGTAAGAATGAAGGGCATGTTGTTCTTGTTATGGATCATAGATCGAAGGTCGAGTCCAAAAGCTTTTAAAATTTTTTTTTACCATATTTCTCTATAAATTTTAAAAATATATTCACATTCTATATTGATTCTATTAGAATTATTAACACTATTGAAATAATTTTGATTAATATTTGACTTCATAAAAAACAATTTTAAACGGTTTAGGAAGTATATGATATATAAAGACTAAAATTATACATTTAAAGTTGAGAGTTCAAAATGAAATAAATGTAAAAATTTAGAGATTAAAATGGTATTTTACCCATAATATTAATTAAATATTTTTTTTCGTAATTAATGTTAATTAACCAATTTTAAAAATATGTACTAAAAGAGAAACCCAAATTTAAAAAATAAGAATAAATAATTTAATATATATATATATATATTTTAGAGCTTTTTGCATTTATAGACCATTATAGAAAACTAATTGCAAAAATATCCTATTAGAGAACTAAATAAAGTATATATATACTTTAGAGCTTTTTGCATTTATAGCTTTTTGCATTTTAGAGTTTTTTGCATTTATAGACCATTAAATTTGTTGTCAATTAATTAAATTTGTAATCATGTTCAATTACTCCTGTATTCTATGACGTGCTCAATCTTTTCTTCTATGTATTTACTTTCTTTTATAAAATATGTGAATCTAACCAAAATTTTAAAATAAGAACATTATTTTTTTTATTTTCAGATTTTGGTTTGGTTTTTACGAAGTAGGGTACTTAAATTAAAAATTAAAAGGAAACTTGGAAAATGTCTTATTTTAAAAACCAAGTAAATGTCTACTACTTTTTGGTGTTTAAATTCATGTCTTTTTTTATGCAAAAATTAAACTCTAACTAATTAAATATACAATGGACTAATATACTACTTTAAATTCATTTATTTTTTATGCATTTTTCTTAAAATTAAACATGAATTATTATAACTACTATTCAAAAATTGAAGGTGATTTAAATTAAATATACAAATTTGATTTTGATTTTCTTTACCTTATACAAAGCCATCTCGCGCCGCTGAATCCAGTTGCACCGGAAGAGAATCGCAAAAGAACACGAATTGGACATCTGACGCACCTTGTGGACAACGAAAGGTCATTAAACCAACTAACTCCCCAAATTGTCCCTCCCACATGCGATGCTCGTACGTTGAAGGAGAAATTAAAAAAACACCCCCATTTGAATCAACCTTCATCCCTCGAGTCTTCTGGTTCTCTGCTCGTCGCCCAACAACCTTTCATCCTTTCGACCCACCTGCTCGTCGTCGTTCATTGATTTTACCGAAAAGGCATCAAACGATAAGATTTTAAATATATTGGGGGGAAACAAAATCTCCTACATTCAAGGGATTTTGTTCTCGTGATTATTACGTTCAACTTACTTTATTTTTAATTTTTTTTTTAAATATTTTGGAGTACATAAATGATTTTTTATTTATTAATTATTTAACAAATTATTTTACAATTAAAATGGAAGTTGATTACCCTCAAATCATGGAGAGATGGGTCAACAAAAATGAATTTTTAATGTTTTACAAAAATACGAAAATGATTTTTTTTTTACGAAAATATGGAAAAGGGTAATTATGGAACAATTAATTTATTTCACCTCAAGATTTGAACTTTAGAGATGAATTTAAATGTAAATAATGTGTAGACAAAACTTAAAGATAATTTCTAAAATAAGACATTTAGTACCATTTCCTAAATTATAAAAATCAAACGGGCCTAAAATGCTAATATTGGGCTGAAGTCTATTTTTGAATTAAATGGGTGCTGGATTTTCTATGGAACTAATACTTAATAGGCTAGTGGCCAAGTATTGGGCTGTGGAATTCCTACATGAATATTGGGTTTCTCTTTTTAGTTATATGGTGGATTAACAACTTGCTGAGCAGTAAGATTATATTTCAACCAAGTTTAATATTGAAATTAAAGTTACCTAGAATGAAATTGCTCTATTCTATTCATTTAATATTCTTTTCCATTGTGCCAACATAAACAATAGTGACATGAGGTAGGTTTAGATAGAGAGGTTAAGAATGATTATGTGAGGGATTGGTTGTGCTTGTTTGGATTAAGAAATTGAGAGTCGTGTTCAAGTTTAGATCGACCGATTAGGAGTTATTGTGTCAAGAAGTGTTTGATTAGCTAGATAGAAATGTTTTTTTTATAAACAATTTAGATATAGATGTTATAAGTGGTTGTGAGGGATTAGAAAGTGTTCGTTTGGATAGAGGGATTATGAAAGTTTGTGTTTGGATGGAGGGATTTAGAAAGTATTTGTTTGGATAGAGGGGTTAGAAGGGGTTGTGCCAATAAATATGTTTGTTATGATAAAGGGAGCTGGGAATCTACTTGTTTGGACAGGGAGTTCTTTCAAAAGTTTCTAAAATATCCTTGAATTTTATAAAATATTTAAAAAATACTCTTTTTGCTAAAGTTGGATGAAAACCGTGAAAGTTTTGTTTGAAAAATGCCCATTAATTTAAAAAAAAAAATTAAAAATACCCTTGATTATAAAAATTCTTATAAAATATCTTCACTATTAAGTTTTGAGAGATCGTAGTGATCAACTGAGCTCCAGAAATTCAAAATTCATGACCATAATCATCTTTTGATTAATCAAATACGAAAAAAAGATTACATTATTGTTGGGATGAGTTTGAAAACTTAAATTAGGTAGATTTATGTAGAGATTTATTCAAAAGTTTAAATAAATTAGAAGATTATAAATGAACTCTAAGTTCTAATCTTGATGTAATGTTTTTTTTTTGTTAACAAACCAATTGAAGCTAGCCCTTTGGACCAAGTAGAGGTACGACTTCAACTAAGCTACCTATATATGTTAGCATATGAGGTCCACTACATCCGGGGGTCTAATACCACATTCCAAGACTCATATCTACACTAGTAGAATTTGGGTCATTTATGACCGGCTAGAATTTTTTTAAAAAAAACACGGAGGCAATCTATGACAGGCATCTCGAACGATGACCGGCAAATTCCAGACGGTCATCAATGTACATTGATGACCGGCTCATCTATGACCGGCAACCGGTCATAGATGAGAGCCGGTCATAAACTGTCATCTATGACCGGCAGCCGGTCATAAATGACCTCTCATCTATGAC
>JBBMEF010000025.1:12539713-12594803 GCA_037832685.1 Sicyos baderoa
TATAGTTTTTACAGTATAGTTATGTCTGTTCGAATGTTCATTATACAACAACACGGTTCATTATGTTGATAAATTAGTGAAGTGGACAGTACTGCAATCAAGATGTTCATTATACCATTTTGTTGGCGAATAAAGAAACATTTGATATAGAGAATTGTGAATAAACCGTACAATTAAGTTTAAAATTGGAGAATATACAGTATTATTTCTTCTCGTTCGATACCGGAATGAAAATTAAGACATTAATAACTATGGAAAATAAAACAATATTGTTGTTAACAAAGAGAAATGATTATTGATCTTTATAAAAAGTGAAGACAAGAAAAAATGTAGTTGAGATGACATAGTTTTGAAAGATTGCAATACACTGCGTAATGTCAACACGGTAAAGAAAATACGGTATGATCGTTTAATGTACAGAAAATTAAGTGTTTTGCGAAGATTATTTAGTTTGGTATACATTGTCTTATAATTGTGTATTTTTAAATCTATACAATGTAGTATAATCGTATTGTGAAGAGTATACAATGTGGTATACATGAAATATAAATGAAATAGGTGTACATTAATGACATAACATGAATTGAACAGATCGTACTGAACAATCTAAGACATATCAAGGACGATTAATGGAATGAACATTAACCTTCTGATGGTGATAAAACAGTATTATCTGGAAATGTAGTGACAAAGAATGATATAAAAATTAGAATGTACTGTAAAAAAAATTATAGCACTATTTGCAATACAAATTGGAATGTTTTGTTGAACCTAAAAGGAAAATATGTATATATAAAAGACATAAGAACATGATAAAGATAACACGGTATGATTGTTTAATGGGGAAATGACAAATTATACGGTGTAGTCGAACCAGGAATGATTGATTGAATTTTGTGACGAACGAGATTTCGAAAATGATGAAAAGAGATTTCGAAAATGAAGGAAAGAAAACGGTGTAGGAGAAAAGAAGAAGATAAATGAAACATAAAATGAATGTTATAAATAAGAGAGATAAAAATTAAAAATCATTTAAAGGTTGACATTTATAAAAGGAATGTGATTAATGGGAAATCCTGCATTTAATCATAGATAAATAATTTCGAAATCCTGCATTTAATGAAACCAGAGGCAAAATCGAATTTAAGAAGAATATTTAATTTAGAAAATTAAATGAAAATATAAATTTGCAAAAAAAAACTTAAGTGCCTAAATCCGCAATTAATTTTCATAATAGGTCTAATAACTATAATTTTCCAAAAAAAAATTATTTTTTCACGAATAAAAGAAGATTCCATTTTGTAGTTTTTTCAACGGAAAATTCCGTTGCCAGGTGGTTGTGTCAGTGTCCCCACGCGTTTTCTTTTCTTTTTTTTTTCTCATATATATATATTTATTCTTTTCAATCTCATTTATTTTCTTATCTGATCTAAACTTTTCCATTTCAGGAAACACAAAATCAGAACATTTCAGACCCTTCAATCAATATATACACCTTTTCAAAATAAATCATATAAAAAAGTATATTATTAAACATTTTTAAAAATTAAGAAAATTGTTGTTTATTGTTCTTATTAATATTGTTTTTATGCTAATATGAATTAATGATGGGTAGAAATATAGTAGCTGATATATGTTATCATTAATGTAATAGTGTTAACTCTATGTTTATCTTTTTTTTTTTTTTTTAAACCAACTCTATGTTTATCTTGAGTTAAAACGAATAAAATAATTCTATGTTTATTTATTTATGTTTTTGTTTATATATATATATTACTCTTGTATTGTGTGAGCTGCAATGTAGCCTCCATCTTTATCTTCTTTATTTTGTCAATAATATATTTTTTGAATCTTTCAAATATATAAACATATGGTAAAATAGTTGTTATAAACTTAAATTTAGGGGTAGCTCATTTGGTCATAAAGGACCTTGTGGTGCATAAGATGATAGATTCAAATCTCATTGTGGCGCCACCTAAATTTACTTGGCAGCCATGTTATAAGGTCAGACGGTATGTCCGTGACAATAGTCGAGGTGCGCTTGTGCACGCAAGCTGACCCGACCTAAATTTCAAAATTCAAATAATTATCAAACTGAGACCTTAATAATTTGTTTATACTTTTCTAAACGGAAGATAATTAAACACTATCTCTATTCATGCTTGAGAAACATATATACTTTTAGTTCTTATAAGTTTTTTATTTTTCTTAAATTTAATCATACGTTTTTATATGAGATATTTCAATAATACTCTATTGCAATATTAAACTATATAATTCTAAAATGGTGTACTAGCACCTTTCATTTATATAAGTAAAAGTTAATTCCATGGCTGAATAATTCATCTAAAACGAAAGCAGATTCAAATTACACCAAATTTGAAATTTTTATTGATAAATAAAGTAATGAATGAGAAATTCCAAATTAACATATACGACAAAAAAAAATATCGTTACTTATTTATTTTGAGCTTTTCAGGACAGAATTTTAATATTTAACTATAATGTAGGATAAAAAATGTTAAGCTTAAAAATAGAATTTACAATAACATATTAAATTGAGACTTTTGGATATAACACTAATTTAATAACATGTATGCCAATTTTATTATTGAATGATCCTAATATTTAATTAATTAAAAATCAGCTTGTTTACTAGATGATTAGACTGATAGGTACCATATATTTAAACAATTAATTGGAAGTCTAACATTGATTATTTTATTTGTAACAAAATCATTTGGAATTTATAGAGAGAAGTTTAATGTCTTTTTTAAACCCAATAATATACACATTTAGAGAGAGAAAATTGACATAGACCAAAGTTGAGAAATGAAGAGAGAAGCAAAAGGGAATGTACATGAAATACAAAGATAATACAACTGGTTGATCAATTTGCTTTTGTTTTTAAATTGCATAAAAATTTACAAGGTTAAAATATTGTAAATTTATAATAAAATGGTTAATTAGATTATAATTTTGGATCGTTAATCTCTTAATTGACGAGGGAATCAAATATCTAACATCGAAAACGTTAATATGAACCTTATACCAATTGAGTTATGTCTTACATCAATTAGTATTAAAATTTCAAGTGTATGATATGTTTTATTATCTATGATTAACATGTAGTTTCAACACCAATTTTAGGTTAAATTTTAATCTTATTTGATAAATTATTAACCACTTAATTACTACAACACATTGAAAGTATATTGTATGTTATTATTCTTTTTATATAAATGTTTGTGTGTATATTTGTTACTTGAAGAATAATTCAATGACACATGCGATATATTTGATCAAGGTGTCAAATGTACGAATCCTCTTATTTTTTATATGTTTAAATTAAAAAAATAAATAAACAATAATAACATCCCTGTTATGATTAATTATGCATGAGATATGAAGATGAAGATAAGAGCCTAAATAAATATAATCATCTTGAAGTACCCCCAATCGATTATAGAGGATTTTGGGGTGCATAAAGTGATAAGTTCAAATTTCATGGCCACATACCTAAGAATTAATTTCAAATTAATACCTATAAACTTTCTTGACATCCAAATATTGTAGGGTCAAGCGATATGCTCCGTAGCATTAGTCGAGCTGCGCTTATGCACGAAAACTGGCCCTAAAAAAAATGCCTAAAAATTATTATTTAGTAAGAAAATGTTGAGTTAAAGTGAAGAGAGTAAGAAGTTAAATAATTAAAGGAATCTTGTCAGAATTTTTTTAGCATAGATGATTAAAAGGAATCTTGCAATTAGAATTGTTTTAGAATTTAAGTTTTTTTTAGTTGGTATAGACAGATCAATGATATTAATTATTTTTTAAAAGTTTAGGCCTAATTATTATTAATTAATTTGAAAATATATCTTAATCCTCATTATCTCTTCGTTTTTAATTGTTTGCGGTTGGAATTCTCCCCAATTTTCAAGTTGTTTTCGAAATTGTAGTTTAATCTCTGTGAGAGTCAAATACCGACTTCAGAGATCGATCGTATGATTATGATCTTCAATTAGATTTCTCTCAAACAATAGAATTATTTGGCCATAGACATTATCAATGATTTTAAGTTTTCCTGGTTAATTAACCTTCAATAGACTGTTTATTTCAGTCTGTCAACTTATATAAGGAAAAAATGTTCATTAACTTTTAAGCCATTCATTTTAGTTCTTGATTTTATATGTATATATATAATCATTTTAATCAATCCTCTTATTCTAGACTTTAATGTCCACTCACTCAATGACATGTTCAAGCTCGATTTTCCATTTATACATCAATTAGTGGCAAAAAAACCACGATTAAAATTTTAAAACTAGTGATTAATTAAAAAAAAATAAAATAATAATCATTATAAATATTTTCAAAATGTTAGGTATATATATTTTAGTCATAAACCTTTTTTTCCTACAAGTAAAAAAAGGATGTTGAATTGAAAGAATATTGGAATGAATATGTTTCCACTATGAATTTTCTCTTCACCCTTAAGAAAATAGAAGACAATATCCATGTTCCTTAAGGAAGTTTCTTGGTAACCATCATTAAAAAATAAATAATAAAGCCATTGCAATATTTTTTTTTTTCCATTTATGATCTAAGTTGAAGAATTTAAATATGAGAAATTTATCAAATTAGTTCATTTTAAAAATATTTATAAATATAATCACCTCTAAAAAAAAAAAAATTAAAAGTATGATCATTATTATGAATGATAATAACCAATATTATCACAAACTTTCTTATATTAATATTTATAATACTATTTCAAAAAAATATATATTTATAATTGCCAACATTTATAATTTTTTCGTGAGAAGGAGTCTATCAAGTATAATTTCTCTTTCAATACCTCATCTTTTTAATATTGTTTAATATAAATTGGGAAATAAATTCCATTTTATCGATCCAAAATTAGCAATACCGTGAGAATTTACTTTTCAATATTTTATAACTTTTAATTTTACCTCCAAAATGATCTAAATATATAAGAAACATTAACATGCATTTTATTTTGTATAAGTTCTTTTAGGTCGATCAAAAAGAAAATTCTACAAAAGCTAGTTGAGATGGGTATGAATCATCGATTAATCATACTAACGATGACTTTTTTATGATCAAGAAGTCATAAACTCGAATATCTATTATTCAATAATAGTTGATTTATTTTTAAGAGAATAATACTAAAATTATATAGAGAGAGATAATTATAAATTAGAAGTCATTTATGGGAATTAGGGGTGACATCTAATAGGCAACATCAAGAATGTTCTATTCATGGCACAATGAAACTGTCATCAATGAATAATTTATATCATTTAAAAATTGTCAAGAAATTATAGTTAATGATCATATGTATATGTTATGATATAAAATCATTTAAAAACTGTTAACGGATAAGAAATGTATGAAATAATAAAATAAATAAACAAAACATTGATTCTGTCATGATATACATGTTAACGATAAGTTTTGATTCTCATGAAATATTTATTTCTATGATCTTTATTGTCTATAAAAAAAAATATTAATTGTTCCTATGATTTTTTCCTAAATTTCTTGAATTAAATATATATATATATATATATATATTTTACAGTTTGTAGTTGTAAAAAATGTCATTTACAATTTTATGATGTCATGAATTAACCTTTAAAAAAAACAATAATAATAATGTGTGATTGTCAACGTATATTATTACAATATTAAAATGTCAGGTAAAAAAGATAAAAATAAAAATAAAATAAAAAATAAAAATAAAAGATAGTATTAAAATGTCATGAGCTTTATTTTTTAGATACTTAAAGAAATGTAACAAAAAGAAACTTTTATATATATATATATAGGGGAAAGAAATAAGGAAACTCTGTCAAGCAGTATTTTTCTATCCTCTACCGAACAAGCAACGGCCGAGCGTGCTAGGAATATTTGAATAAGAATTTTTTTTATAAGAATTTTGATTTCTTGACCACTTGAATAAGGAAACTCTGTCAAGCAGTATGGATTGAACTCATCCTTTAAGCACGCATCATAATGTCGTTTTTTGACCACTTGAATAATAAAAGAAACTCTTATGGTCTATTTGAGACATGAGTTCAACATAAAAATTTTGATTTCTTACTTTTAAATTCATGAGCTAATTGTTTAAACCTCTCAAATAATTTCTCTAAATATGGACAAGAGATCTATAATTGTTTAAATTCCTGTTATAATACTAAAAAAATAGTATTAATGAAAGAAGAAAAAAAATCACACTAGAGATTATGAGATAATATTACTGTTTAAGTGGTTGGTAAGCCAAGTTGACCCATTAGTACCTAGTCTATACCCAATAAACTAATCAACCTAAGACCAAGGTAAAACATTACAGTTACAATTACAATTTAATTTTATGAAATTTCTCACTCACCCATTTCCTTTCCAAGCTCTATTAATATATCTGAATAATTAGACTTGGTAAAATAGTCACATATTATAATAATAATAATAATATATTTATATATATTTTAGAAAATTGTACTGGGTAGTCCAATTTTTAAAATAATTACAGATTTAGGCAAATTTGAAAATATTTAACATTCATAATCAAATATACAATATAAATAATACTTATATTATGTATTAATTATTCAATATAAAAAATATTATTTTATATTGTATATTTGATTATGGTTGCTAATTTTTTTCAAATTTACTTAATATCGTAAATATTTTATCAATTTGATTTATTCCAGCAAAAACTTCTATATTTTATATATGCAACTCCTATTTTTTAATTAGATAATGAAATTCTTGGAAGGTTTGGTTCAATTAAGCGAAAGGTTAAGGTGGGTCCCGCATAATTAACAACATTGCCCTCTTGTTTTTTAGTATCTTTATCCAATTTTTATTTTATTACATACCAAAAATATAGATGTTGGTTTGAATCGCACAAAAACACACAAATTATAGAAATTTAAATTACAACTTGTGTTTGTTTTCTGAGATTATCATAGAGTTTATATATGTAGATTCCAAAAAAAAAATATATAATATATAGAACGCATAATTATGGTGTTGAATTTGATTTTCATTAAACAATAAAATCACTAAAATCATGAGATCCTTTCGATATAATCTAAAATAATTATATAGTTCTACCTATAATAAATTTGACTAATCCTCCAACGAAACTTTTATTTTCAAATACACCAATTTACGTGGAATTTTAAACCTTTAATCTTTTATAAATAATATATATTAACTAATTAAACAATAATTTTGTTAGAAAATGATACTTTTAATTTAAATTCGAACTTTAGTGTCACTAGCAATTGTACACTTTTTAACTATAATTGGTTGGATGAGAACCAATTCAATACTAACATTGCAGGTTCAATCTCGTAAGTTGTTATTTGTCTCCCTTTTTTTAATATGTACTAAAAACACTATAATTGATATATATAATTAATTTAAAGATTAGATGTTTAAAATCCAAACACCCTTTATATAGTATACTATTTATTAATATTTCAACTATTTGCATAAATTAATATGAAATACGTGTATACTATTTATTAATATTTCAATTTAACACGTAGAATAGACATCCAAACAATTCAACAATACTTAAAAAATCAAACAAGTTTGAAATTGTATTAATTTGCATTTAGATTACATAAAGCAAACTTAAGTTAATCCAATCATTAAGCTGAGTGAGAATGACGTCATAAATAAAACAATATACATATTATGAAATTAAAAAAAGAAAATTAAAAAATGAAAAGGCTTGTCTTGAAATCTTCCTTGGTGGCCACGGAACCTTCATTATTTAAGCCTCTCTCCTCTTCCCTGAATATACTTTTATTCAATTTCTCTCTCTAACTCTTTGAACGCCGATCAAATCTCTCCGCCGTGTCTCCGCCGTAATTGCGCATTTTCAATCCATTTTTACAAGTTTCCGGCATGGAAAACTCACCTCCGACGACCACCGTGGATTTGCCTCCTGGCTTCAGATTCCACCCCACCGACGAGGAGATCGTTACTTATTACCTCACACCGAAGATCATCGACTCCGCCTTCACTGCCGCCGCTATCGGGGAAGCCGACTTGAACAAGACCGAACCTTGGGATTTACCTCGTCGGTCTTCTTCTTATACTTTGAGATTTGTTCTATTTTAGTTCATCCATTTTTGATTTTTTTTTTTTTAATTTGAAAAACAAATTGGCTTTTCCTCTAAAATTTTGATTTTACAATTGGTTTTGGAAAGTTGAAGGTCTTCCCTTCAAAATTTGAAAACTATATCATGTTTTGGTTAAAATTTTGTTTTTCTCAAATCAAATTAGTTTAAACTTATTATCTCAAATTGTTTATAAAAAAAGAAAAAAGAAAAAAGCAAAATTCATCTCAAAGGTGAAAATTCATAAGAATTGATTTTAGTATTTATTTAAAATAAAAATAAATAAAAAAATGTAATGGAAGAGTAGGGATGAAAAGGGTATTTTTGGAAATTTTGTTGTGAAGTTTTTTTTATTGATGATTTTGCAGAGAAGGCTAAGATGGGGGAGAAAGAATGGTACTTTTTCTGCCAAAGGGACCGGAAGTATCCGACCGGGATGAGAACGAACCGAGCGACTCAGACCGGGTACTGGAAAGCGACCGGAAAAGACAAAGAGATTTTCAAAGGAAAAACGGTTCTGGCCGGAATGAAAAAAACGTTGGTTTTTTACAAAGGAAGAGCTCCCAAAGGTCAAAAGACCAATTGGGTCATGCATGAATTTCGCCTCGAGCCCAAATTTTCACACCACCTTCGTCTTCCTAAGGCTACTAAGGTAATTCAATTTTTCAGTTTAAATTTTATTCAGTTTTTTTTTTAAATAAAATAAACTTAACAAAGAGCAATATAGTTCAATTACTACCTATATCCATTCATGTTTTAATTAATAAAAAAAATAGAAACTAAAATGAAAAAGTAAATAATTGTTTGGTTTAGAAGGAATTGAAGAGGTAATTACTCATGAAATCTTCTCAAATTTAATTTGATTTACAGAATGAATGGGTTGTTTGTCGCGTTTTTCACAAGAACACGACGACGACAACGACGATGCCAATGAATAGAGCTGAAATTTCTGACTTTTCATCTGATCTCCCACCGCTATTGGATCTTGTCGCTGCTCGTTTTCCAATCAGCGACAAGTCCAATAACGGTAGAGGGAAATGGAGGTCACCAGAACAATTCGATCCGTATGACCTAAAACATATGTTGATTGGTGCAAATTATCGCCACTATCAACAACCGATGATGAATGGTGCAACGACGATGATTCCGACATTGAACTCTGACCCGACGTCGATTCTAGACGATGGATTCTTCTCCTACAATCAGCTGGCCGCAAGCGGAACAATGGCAATGATGACACCACCACCAATGGAGTGCAAAACGGAGCAAGTTTCAAGGTCGATGATGAACAGCGTGACACAAGACGTATCGTCGTCGATCGACAACGATAGCTTCGCCGCAAGCATGGTGGATCTGGACATGTGGGACTACTGAAAGTTGATAAACTATAGCTAAAAGAAATTGGCAATGCTTTGTTTTCAATTAGCATTTCCCAGTCTTTGAATTAATACACATTGTTCATGTTAATTAGTTGTTGCATGAACATTTGAACAGCTGATGCTAAATTAACTTCATTAATTTGTTTGTGTTTAGATTCTAAGTTACTCAGCCTTTCCTTTTTGGGGAGGGAATGTTAGAAGAACTTTCATGAATTTGGTTCATGGATTTATTGTATTAAATGTAGCAATATGGGACATTGTAACACATTTTTATTTTTTGTGTAATAAATATGACTTGGGAAAGTTAAATAGTATGTTTATATTATTTTTGTTCTTTTTTTAAAAAAAGGAAAAAAAAAAAATTTTAGTTCAAAAATTATTTGGATGAATTATTTTTTAGTTCAATAATTAAAGTTTAGGGGTATTTTTGAAACTTTTCAAAGTTCAGAAGTAAATTTGAAACAAATGTGATAGTTTATGGGCATGTTTGATAATTTAGCCTATTTTTTTATTATCATTTTTTATTTTTTTAATTTGATAACATTTAAGATTATAACTAACGAGTTACACATTTTGATACATAATACAATAATTTTTGTTTGCTTGTTTCTCGAAAAACAAATTGAGCATATTTTCATTTAAAATATTTGTATATACTACATTACGTTATTTTCACTCATAAAGGTAGTCGAAGTAAAATAAATTGTAGCTGTAAGAGATTAGTTTTTTTAAGAAAATAATAAAATGAAAATTCTAAAAGATGGTTGAGGAACCATAAAAATCAATTTCACCATTAGAGTATGAATGTATAAATAGAGATATACTAATAATATAGTAGGGTCAATAACTTCTTAACACAACAAATATGAAATATATACTTGTTGAATTTGAAGAACTAATTTAGTATAAAATTCCTACTAATTTTACTAAAAAGTATTAGAAAAAATTGAATGCTTAAACCAATATCTAAATTGGAATATATATATATATATATATATATTATAATATGGCAAAATACTAAATTTACATAAAAAATATAAACCTAAAAAATATATTAAAATATAATTTTGGATATTTTGATTTTTAAATTTTGCTTTTTTTAAGTAATACTTAGGGTGAGCTAAAATAAATTTGAACTCTTTTTTTTTAAAAGGAAAAAATCGAAGCATGTAACAAATGAGTAGTGTTTTTTTCGCATCTATACCTAAAAAAGCAAAAAAAGTAAGAAATGCGAAACCGAAAGACAATAAATACAAAAAAGAACGTTATGAATTAAAGAAATTCTAATCTCATTTTTCATTGTATCTAGTCTATCGATTAATCTAATTCAAACACGAGAAAAGTGCTCCAACGGATTTATATTCTTTTTTCCTTATGTAAAAGCATAAAATAGTATTAAGGGCATGAAATCCACTCGTCATTGAATTTTATGTAACGTTCGTTGAAAACGAGTAAGAGAAAAATGCCTCTCAACAAACTATTATCGAGAAAGTAATAACAAACAAAATATAGAAATTTGAGAATCACATATTTTCAACAAATGTATGTTGTATAATAAAGAAACGTACAAGTATCATAATTAGAAACCAACTAGGACTGAAACAGATCGATTTGAAAGCAGTATAATTTTAAGGTGGAAGAAAAAAAGAAAAGAATAAATAGGGGATGGTTTTGTTATTTTTTACTCGACATATCAAAAGAAAGAAGACAAATACCAAATCACGAGATGAAAGGTAGTTTTGTTATAGAAAGAGAAGAAATGTTATGTGAGAGTTGAAAAATAAGGCAAAGATTAAGAGAAAGAAAGAGGAATATACAATATAAGAAGTTCAAAGTTTCCATTAAAAGCAAAGCATTGGTTTTTTTGGTGGCTGAGAAATTCATACTTTGAGGTCAAATAAACCGCCATTGCGCAATTCCTGGCCGGTTTTTCTTCGAAAATTTTAATTTCAAGCTTAAGAAACTCTATTAATGGCTGTGCTACTCCCATTCTATCTTAAGCAATCTCCATTTCCAAACACCCCAACATTTATATTGCATCAGAAAATAATTATTTTTATATAAATATAACCATCATGGTGGCTCTTTTTTAATGGAGGATTCGAACTCATAACTTTATGATCATTAAATTTATATAGATGTCGCTGAGCTAATGCTCTTATAAGCATTTTAAATTTAATTCTTCTTTAAAAAAGAGTGACAACTTATAGTTTCTAAACATTCATTTTTTAATTTAATAAACCTCTAAGATTTAATATTGATTAGTAGGTCTATAAACTTTCATTTTTCAATTGTATTTTAATTAAAAAAAAACACGATTTGTTAATTTTATATCTAGTATATCCATAATTTTCTAAAAGTATAAAATATGATTATAGAGATCTATTAAACACTATTAAACTTTAGAAATATACTCTCATATATTAATATGAGCAGTTGCTCAGCAGTATTAATGTATATTCTACTCCAATTATTGTAATTTCGAAAAAAAAAATACACTATCACATTAGAAATTTAGGAATTAATTACACTTAAATTTCAAAAGACTATCATGATGTCTTTTAAACCATCACAATGGTTCAAGTGGGCTTTGATAATAAATTTAATCGGTCACCCACCTAAAAATTAATTTCTAAAAATATTCTTAACATTAAAAAATGTTGTAGAGTTAAACGGATCACATATTATATATATATCATTTGTATTCGAAATAGTTCAACATCATTAATATATATTGGTACCCCAAAAGTTATGGATTTAAAAATTACTTTTTTTTTATCTCAATTTATAGATGAAATTTTGACATAAAATATGTCTTGTTCAACATTTGTCTAGTGAGTTTTGGTTTTATCATATTTTAGGTTTCAACTCTCAACAACCCTAGGCAACATTAAAAATGTACATTAGGTCATGATGATGCATGCAAGAAAGGTACTACTCAGAAATGTTACACCTATATCTAAAACAAAATTTATAAGTAATAATTGTTTGATTATTACACCTCTCTTCCACATAGGGATGAAATAATTAACAAGATCACTTGAGATCATATAATATAAATACATTAAAGTAGTTCGCCTAACTTAGAGAGTTTGATTTTACTTTAAGCATTATAGTGTGTGTATTCGGTAGCCGCTATATTCAAATTCATCACATTTTTCTTCCACCCATGTTTTTGTTTTTGTTTTGTTTTTACTTTAATTTACTTTGTGCTTCCATTATATATTCATTTAACAAATGGCCGGAGATACTTATCTTATCTCACAATACGAAATCAGTTCAACACCAGCGTTATATAGGGGTGCACAAAAAATTGACAATCCAAAAAATTCGAACCAACCTCACCTAATTTTACGGGTTGGGTTGGGTTGAATACATAAATGGGTTGGGTTGGGTTCAAAATATGAAATTTTCATGGGTTGGGTTGGGGTGAGGGTTGAACTAAATTAAAATCAACCCAACCCAACCCGACCAACTCGAATTTATCATTTAGTTTAAAAAATATATTTTTTTACCTATAACACAATTATTATATTATTATATTATTTATATTATATGTATATGTATATTTATTTTATTTTATTTTTTATTATTATTATATTTTTTATTTTTTAACATTTTTTAAACTTTCAACCTATTGATGATGGTTCGCAGTTAGGTAAGTTTGAGTTTCGCATTTGTATAAAAATCTACTTATGTTAATGTTCGTTTTACGTTTCTATGAATCGAAAAAGGTACGTTAAATGCGAATCTATGAACCCGATAACCCAACCCAACCAAACCCGAAAATAAAGGGTTGGATTGGGTTGGAGAATTGACCAACCCGAATTTTTGAGTTGGGTTGAACTCTGGAAGATAGTTTCATTGTTTGTTTGTAAACTAGTTCAACATCAACGTCACGTGTTCGAACCTTGGAAGAATCGGTATTTGTAATCCACTCCCTCAACTTATACTCAACAAAATAAATAAATTAAAAACAAGCGGTTGGAAATACTTATCTTATCTTATAGTAGTGAGATGAAGAGTCTTTTATGTCTTTTAATAATATATACGTTACCTTTTTTACTATCAATTAATTTTGAGATGAAACATTATTTAATATGGAACTTCATGGGTAATGGTCCTCTCAGATTCTAATTGAACCAAATACTTAAAATTTTAAGTAGATGATTTGGACGCTACTCATACAGGCATAAACTTAATCAAATATTATGGTCCACAAAATTTGAATATCTAATTCAAAATTTGGATCTAATCTAAGATTATAGTTTCAATATGGGGCATATTGAAATTGAAGAGTTTCGATTCTTCTATGTGGAATAAGATGAGTATTTTTAACGAGTTATAAAAACATTTACATTTTTTTCACAATTTCGTAGTGTTGTGTTTATGCACTAATTTGAACAAAATGCAATGTAAATATCAAATCTTCAGGGCTAATTTCAATGAAAACTAAATGTTACACAATTATTAAAAAAAGTTTTTTTAGTTCAACAATAATTCAAATTATGATTTAAATTCATAATTTCTTCATTTATGAACGCATAATTTATATATTGCCACAAGCCTTAGTAAAATCAAGTACAAGATTGATCTTTGAATAAATTTCTCTTAACTCATTATTTTTTACACAAATAATTACCAATACATTTCAATTCAAGTCTCTTTGGAACAAAATTTATAATTTAATACAAAACAAAAATAATAAATAATTGATGGAGGGTGCAAGTAGATAAGAGATTCATAGTAATAGAGATGTTTTTTTTCTTTCAAAGGTAGTAATAGAGATGTATTAAATACATTTTTGGAGAAAAAACCTTGTAGAAAAGTTCATGAGCCCATTTTATAATTGAACATAAAAAAAGTAAAAGTAAATATGTCATGATATATACCTTCAATCAAGTTTGAATCATTATATCTCAAATATGGTTAAATTTTAATGTTTGAAATTTATTCTTTTTTTTAATATAACATTTTGATAAAATTGTAATAATCAATGGTTAGAATAATTAGCTTTGAGAACTCATCTTCATGGAGATATATTATTATAGGTAGGGGGAAAAAAATTGACAAAACCAAATTAATTCATTAAATTGGTTCGATTTTTTAGAATAATATTAAATTGATTAGTTTGATATTTTAGAAAACCAAAATATATTAATTTGGATTAGTTTTTTATGGAAGTAGATATAAAACTTGAATCTAATAAGTGTATAAATATTAAGGAAAACCCAAATATATTAGTATTG
Organism: Sicyos baderoa; assembly: GCA_037832685.1. Lineage (NCBI taxonomy): Eukaryota > Viridiplantae > Streptophyta > Magnoliopsida > Cucurbitales > Cucurbitaceae > Sicyos > Sicyos baderoa. The sequence goes on from JBBMEF010000025.1 coordinate 12,554,507, forward strand.
AGATTTGATAGAAAAACCAACTAAAATGTGAAATAGGATGAAAACACTATAAAATCTTATGTTATTTAAGAAAATTGTGGTTTCAAGCTAGTAAAAAAATGGAAAAATAAATTGAAAATTGGACAAAAATTGGACAAAATTCTCAATAAAATCAAAATTGAAAACCAAACTAACAGTTTTGTTTTATTTTTTTTATTGAATATCGGTTTTTAAAAAATCAAGCCTATCAGTTTGATTATTGATTTGGTCCAAAACCAAAATGAAACTACTCCTAATTATATATTTATGATTTTGACATTATAAAAATTAAGGATACCCTAACCATATAAAATTTTGACTCGAATGGGTGAGTGACGTAGGTTTCATTGTTTGGTTGTAAATCAGTTCAACACTAACATTACGCGTTCGATTCCTAATATTTGTAATTCCTCCAACCTATACTAAAAATAAAAAATAAAATAAAATTTTGATTTTAACATAAACCTTCTTTCAAAAAAATGACTAGTAAAAATTAAGTTCAACTAACATGATAACGGTCAAACTTAACGACCATTGTTGGCGGGACTCGATGAGTGCTTCAATTTCTCCCAATATGCGAAGCTTATGTAAGTTCCTCTCATCGCAAACTCTTGAAAATCTTCAATTCTTCTCATTCTCTTCCTCCGCCGCATCCAAATCTCTCCGCCTCCCTCCGCCGCCGTCGCCGTCGCCGCTCCTAATCTCTCACCTAATCAAATACGCCACCACCCACAAAGCCACCAATCAAATCCGCTCTTTCATCATCACCTCCGGCCTACTTCTCAACGCCGCCACCAATTTCATCCTTCTCTGCAACACATTGCTCCATTGCTACCCTCTCTACAAGCCCCACCGCAGATTTCTTCACATTCCCCACTCCTACGACAGTTTCGCTTATTCCTTCATTCTCCATTCTTGCGCCGATTCGGACCTCGCCGGACCTGGCCTTCAACTCCACGCTCTCACTCTCAAGGAAGGCTTTCGTTCCCATGTTTATGTTCAGACTGCGATTGTTCGTATGTATTGCGCTTCTGGGTTTCTTGTGGATGCGCGGAAGGTGTTTGATGAAATGTCTGAGAGAAGTTCTGTCACTTGGAATGTGGTGATTACTGGTTTGATTAAGTGGGGTGAGCTTGAACAGGCTCGGGATGTCTTTGATCGGATGCCGATGCGGAATGTTGTGTCGTGGACTGCTATGATTGATGGGTATACTCGTCGAAATAGGCATGAGGAAGCTGCGGGTTTGTTTTGGTGTATGGTTGCTTGTTATGGTGTGGAGCCTACTGAAATAACTCTGCTGACTATTTTCCCGTCCATTTCGAATCTTGGGGCTCTTAAGATTTGTCAATCGGTTCATGCTTATGCAGAGAAGAAAGGGTTTAAGGTGTCTGATGAACGCATTGTTAACTCATTGATTGATTGTTATGCAAAATGTGGTTGTATAAATAGTGCGTCAAGGGTGTTTGAAGAAATGTCAGCTGAAAGAAAGAATCTCGTGTCGTGGACGTCGATAATCTCAGGATTCACTATGCATGGAATGGGAAAAGAAGCTATGGAGAGTTTTGGAATGATGGAGAAAGAAGGGCATGAACCCAACCGGGTCACATTCTTGAGTATTTTGAGTGCTTGCAGCCATGGAGGATTGGTTGAGGAAGGTCTAGAGTTTTTCGAAAAGATGGTTGTTGAGTATCGAATGGAGCCGGATATAATGCATTATGGGAGTTTAATAGACATGTTGGGAAGGGCAGGGAGGTTAGAAGAAGCTGAAAAAATAGCTTTGGAGATACCCATGGAGATTGCCAATGTTGTTATTTGGAGGACGCTTCTGGGCGCCTGTAGTTTTCATGGCAACGTACTGATGGCCAAGAGGGTAACTCGGAGGATATTGAACATGAAGGGAGCATATGGAGGTGATTATGTGCTCATGTCTAACATTTTTGCTGCAGCAGGAAAATATGGAGATGCAGAGAAATGGAGAAGATTGATGGATTACAGCAATTCCTCCAAAGTTCCAGGACAGAGCCTTATCTAAAGTTGATCAACATTCTGTTGGAAATAGGAAACTGCCCATAGACTTCATCAATACTCATATTGCTCATTTATTTCAAGTTTTTGTCATAGAAGACATTGAGTATTGCACACATTGCCTCTTACAGGCTCAGAGATTTTCTTCTTGTCCACAAGCTGGGGTTTCTCACAATGATCTTGCTACAAGCATTCTTCAACTCAAGAAACTATTGCATACATTGCCTCTTACATGAATAATAGATGAAGGTTGAACGACCTTACTTGAACAGATTCGGATCTGTTCTATAGATTGTACAACTGTGTTCTCGAGTTCTAAGGAGATAAAGATGAAAGTTTGATTTCACTATTCAAGCAGATAAATTGTAAGCTCCTTCTCTCTGACATTCATTGCCTGATTTTCGTTTTCATGTCGTGCCGAGAAACATTCTCTCTAGTAACAATTATTTACAATGTTGTTAAATTTTAGTCGGAAACTTGTTCGAGTTGCGTTGCTCTATCCTCCATGAAGAAACAAGAAGAGAAGCATGTAAGACTTGAAAAAGATGTGCAAGGGAATAACTGAGCCACATTTTTAGAGGCTAACCGTGGAAGGAGGAAGGTAATATATATATCTGTTCTTTAACTTACAACATTGTCACATGAAGATGTTGGCATTACATGTGACTTGCACGTTCATCCTTAGTCAGAAGACCAAACTTTCGAAATCACTTCACAAATTATATTTTCAAATGATGTTTGATCTATTTATATACATTCATATTCGAACTAGCTTAAACCTTTTATTCACTGAGTTAACCCATTTTCTATGTAGATTGTTTGATCTATTCATATAGATTCATATTCGAACTAGCTTACACCTTTTTTGTTGCATGGTCACCATGGATATTACTCGACATCCTAAGTTGGTTGAGTAATACTTCAGAAATACATAATCAAATACTTGTTACCCATCACAACCTAGGAAAACCAATTATGTCATTGTTCAGGTTTTGATAGGGAGATAGAAGCAGAACACCATTCCTTAAGTTAAACATGCTTAGCTTGTTCGTAGTGGCAGAACTCGCTGCTGACAAATGTTGATGTTTGAGATACACATTCTAAGCGGCCTTAATTACCAAGCTCAACCTTCAAGAGTAATCTCTAGTTTGGAAACATTTAATCAAGTGAACAAATTTTATCATTTGAAGAGTTGTTGATGTTAGAAAAATTCATTATGATATTACACACTGGCTCGAATAACTCTAAAAATAATATGTACTCCAGACGCATTCTAGTAAAACGAATCACTAAGACCAATGAAAAACTAAACCCTAGATCCCTTTCATATACAAAGTTTGACAGACAAATGGCAGCATTGACTTTGATCTGAGAAACTTGCTTCAATATCAACTTGACTTTGTTTCTGAGAAATGTTCCTAAGAACAAGTCTCTGAGAAATGCTCCTAAGAACAAGTCTCTGAGAAATGCTTCCATATCAACTTGACTTTGTTTAAAATAAACAAAGTAGTCACACCCGGAGACATCGAAAGAATGAAGACACCGGAGGATCTGAACAAGTCACGCCACCCCTCGGGACGGGACAGAACAAGCAAATATGTTCAATAGCTAGATTCTCCTGCTGATGACAATTTCCAATAGGAATCCAAGAAAAGTCGTTTGAAAAATAAAGTTATCTGTAGAAATGTTCCAACCAAGAATATAAGCAGAAATACACTATATACAACAATAACAAAGAAAAAGATTACTTTTTTGAATCTCCAGCTAATTTCTGCATCAAATAATATTATCCAAAAAAACCATGCAGGATTATTTTATATACCTAAAAGCATCCCGGGTCACGCCCGTCCCTAGGCCAGACACGGGAGACATCAAAGGATTATAGGTTAAAACTCATAAATAGCAGATCAAACTTTCCTACTTTCTGATATCCTACACAGTCCAATCACAGAAATCATAATTTGTTAAACAAATTGACAAATCAAACATAAACCTCCAATTAATCTAACGAACCAGTGCTAACGAAAACAAGAGTGAAAAGAGAAAGAACAAAAACACAAGAACCAAAAGGTGAGTTGATTTGTGGTAAAGCCTGCATAGCCATCATCGCCGGCGAGTCAAATCGACAGCGGCTCCGACGGCAGGCAGTCGTCATCGCTGAAACAAAAGAAAGAGGGAAACCGGCCATACTAAATACCAAGAACTCCCCGTAGATCTTCTCTTTTCCGCCACTGCAGAGCCTCCAAAGCAGCCATGAAGGGAGGGTGGCTCCGCCGTGTTCGAGAGAAAGAGAAAGGGAATCGAGGTTTTAGCCATGGAACCACCATTCCCAAGTTCTTAGCTCCAGCTCTGATAAGATCAAGTAGTTACTGCGCTAGGGTATTGCTCCGGCGAATTTATAGACGTTTATTAGGGTTTTGTTTTTGTTAAATTGGAATTTTGGTCCAAAAGTTTGAGATTTGTCGATTTGGTCCATGAGTTTATCACAATTATAAATATAGTTCTTAAATTATTGAATTTTGGGAAAATGGCATAAATTATCCATACAATTAAATTATGGGGTTTGTAACTATTATAGTTTTAATTATATCAATAAAAAGTTAGATAAGTGTTGTGTTAGAAAAAAGGGAAAAATTATCATTTGTAAAATAAAAGGTTTCATTTCTCCGATCGACAATGAGATAGTAGCATTGAAGTGTTGATCAATTTCTTGAAGCTTTTGTCGTTGAAACTTTTATACTGTTTTGGATTCTCGTTTTCTCTTGTCCATATAAATGAAGAAGAACTCCCTATTTATAGAGTTCTTACTAACTTATTGGCTTTAGATTAACTATTTTTATTTAGATTTTTGTTTAATGTTGAGCTAAATTTCAAATAACTCAACTTTTAGTTTAAGAAAATATACATAAAAAATTCCAGACGAATTTGTCATCAATTTTTTAGATTGTGCTGACAGATTCAGGAGGGGGCTGGAAAGCCATGCTAGAATAAGGGTGTTTGAGAATTGCTTGGACTTTTCTTCTACTTGTGTGGTTGTTCTTCATGTTTTCTGTTGATGTGTTTCTTAGGGGAACTAGTAGAAAAAGACTTTGTTAGTCTGCAGCTAGTGTGGTCGTTCCGGGGCAAGAATTGGTATTTTACGGGGTCGACCTTACCTCTTTAACTTTGGTTAGATCTTGGTCCTAAATAAACTATATGTTCTTCAGGTTATCCTCCAAAGTTCATAAAAAATCAACTATTATTACGTTGATGAAGGTTAACTGGTCTTCTTTACTGGGATTCGTTTATTGTATGCTTATGAAGATGTTGGTTTGAGCAAATTTTCGGTGCTTTGAGGCACGTGGCACTGATCTTTTCTCTTGTTTTTTGTTTCTATTTTTTCTTTTTTTTGTATTGTTAAAAAATAATAATAATAATAATCCATAAAGAGAAATATAAAAGTAAAGTAAGGTTAAATCGTGTATCCACAAAAAACGAAACTGTAATGCTCGCCACATTTGAATATCAGAGGCTTAATACATATGATTTGCACTACATATGTCAACAAGGTGCACATTCTTTTTGGTGCCTCAATCTAAGGAACTTCACAATTAAGCGTGGAGGAGTCTTAGGTTAAGTGACCTCCTATAAATTTATTCCTAAGATGCATGCGAGTAAGGACAAAGCATCCTAAAAGGACTGATCAGGTTGCAGGTGAATGCCGGAGCCCATCGGGGCCGACCATAGAGGCAAACTCCATACCTATAACAAAGTCAACTATAAAACGCTTGCAAACTAAAAATGATAATAATAATAATAATAATAATGTCAAAATAGTGTTTAGTTTCTAATATTTTAAATTTATTAATTTTAACACTCTAAAAAATATATATATATTTAAATACTTTCGTATTTTAAATGTTCGGTATTAATTAGAAAATTTGTTGTGTATACCAACTTTAGGACTCTCTATTAAAATTATAGCACATTTTTATCAAAAATTCTGAGTTTGAACTCAATCGAACTCAATGCATAACTAGTGATTGAACTCAATCAATTTGTTAAGTGATTGAGCTTATTGAGTTCAATCAATAACTAGCGATTGAACTCAATCACTCAATTAGTTTCTATTTTTTAGTATATGTATAATTATTTTCAATTTTGTGTTATAGATGCAATTTTTTAGCCAATTTTTGTTATATATGAAAAATATTAATTATGTGTTTTTGGAATTAAAAAAAAGTTCCGATAGAACTTTTTTTTAATCACTCTTTGATTTTAATTTTTTTAGAAATAGATCTATTTTGTCATTTTTTACATCCAAATTATCATTATTAATACAAATTCAATAAAACAAAATGTAGTTTTAAATGTATGATAATTCAATTTTAAGTTTGATTCATAATATAGGAATATATTAGATTTTGAAAATACATGAATCCGACACAACTACGCTCAAATAATAAGAAAGTAACACCACAACAACTTCAACAATGACTTTAACAAATTATTACTTATCTCAAAAAAATAAAAAAAAACAAACTATATAATATATATTTTTGTAAATATAAAAAATAATATAATATATATATATATGCACACATTTTAAGGGTTTATAAAATGAACAAAATCTGCATTCATCAGGAACCAGAAGAAGAAACAATGGAGCAATGCAGCGATAGTGTAGAAATTCCTCTGCTAAATCCTTCATCGTCTTCTTCATCTTCTCCACGGTCTACCTCCACAGTTCAGGCTCTCGGGAACATCATCGTCTCCGTCGTCGGAACCGGCATCTTAGGATTGCCTTATGCTTTCAGAATTGCAGGCTGGGGTGCTGGATCCTTTGGCGTCGTTCTCACCGGCGTCGCCACCTACTATTGTATGCTCCTCCTGGTTCGTCTCTTCTACTTCTTGCCATTTCATTGTTTTCAACTCAGATTCATCTAAGCAAGTTGATTTTGGTTGATGATTCACCTGTTCGGATTATGAAATCGTTTGGAGATGTTTGGATGAGGAATTAGTTTGACTAGTTATTTTGAGTTGTTAGAACGTAGATTTTTATAGAGGATTTGCAGCCGAAAACTCGTTTTGATGCTCTTTTTTTTTTTTTTTTGTAAAAGTGAGAGAGAATAGTTTGTTTGGATGTGGATTTGAAATGAGAAATTATTTTGAGTAGTGAAAAATGAGTGATTAGAAATGAGTTATCTTGAATGGTTAGAAATTAATGATTAGGAATGAGTGGTTAGAAATGAGGAGTTGTTTTGAGTAGTTACAATAACTTGTTTGGATGTGATTTTTTTAGGAGTAGTCAGTAAATGCTCAATGTAAATCCGCTTTAAAGTTGACAAACAAACACCCCCTTCGAGTTTGTGATTGCGGTTACGCTAGTTAGGTATAGTGTCGACCTGTTTGGCGAATTGATTTTATGAATTTGAGAGAATGTGCTTGGTGATGCTACTGCGATTTTTGTTTTCTGTTCTATCTTGTTTACTAATGAGAAGTTTGGACACTATGTGTAAAGTTCTGAATTATTGTGTTTGATTCCTCGGAAAGCTATTGCCGTGAGGTACGGTGTTGATTTTTCCTGTTTGGCGAATTAATTTTATGAATCCGGGAGAATTGTGTTCTTTTTTTCTGTTAACTAATGCAAAGTTTGAATGCTGTTGTATGTGTAAATGTTGGAATCATTGTGTTTGATTCCTTAGAAAGCTATTTTGAAGTTGGAGGTTTGTTCAATTTCCAGGCTTATGTAAGGTATTTCACTGTTTGGATGACGAAATTGATTAAGATTCATAAGCTTTCATGTTTACTGCAAGGTATCGTGTTGTCTGTTTTGCGAATTAATTTTCTGAATCTGAGTGGATGCGTTCGTGTTCGTGTTTCTACCGTGCTTTTTCTACATTGTTAACTGATAAAAAAAAAAGTTTGAAGTATTATGTTTGATGCTTTGTAATGCTACTCTGAGGCTATAGTTCTGTTTGTTTTTTCATTATGTAAGGTTAAATGTAGGGAGAAGTTGGCGTCACAAGGAAAATCCAACGAATTAAGAACGTATGGTGATTTGGGATACATGTGCATGGGAAACAAAGGTCGCTACCTTACGGAGTCGCTCATTTTCATTAGTCAATGTGGAGGCTCGGTGGCATATCTCGTATTTATCGGTCAAAACCTTTCATCAGTATTTGAAGGCCATGGTCTCGCATTGCCATCCTATATATTTTTGGTAGCAACAGTTGTAGTTGTGTTGTCCTGGATTGGAAGTCTGTCTGCTTTAGCACCCTTCAGTATCTTTGCTGATATTTGTAACGCAGTAGCAATGGGAATAGTAGTGAAGGAAGATATACAAAAAGCAATAGCCGGCGGATTTTCATTTGAGAAAAGAACAGCGATTACATCGAACTTACGAGGTTTGCCATTCGCAGGAGGGATGGCTGTGTTCTGTTTTGAAGGCTTTGGCATGACATTGGCTTTGGAATCCTCTATGAAAGACAAGGCAGCATTCCCAAGGGTTCTTGCTCAAGCCTTTGTCGGGATAGCCGCGGTGTATGTTTTGTTTGGATTCTCTGGATACATGGCTTATGGTGATGACACCAGAGATATAATTACTCTAAATCTCCCCAACACTTGGTCAACAAAAGCAGTTCAGGTAAAAACATTGTTATTTGTTACAGTTGTGCTACTAGTTTCTCAGATTTCATTCTTTATCAATAGTAAGGCTTAGACAACTTTACATTCATTTTCCACCAGAGCATCATTATCTTGATGGGGTTCCAAAAACAGTCAAGATCAAGTCCATTTTTGTGTTGTTTCCAATTTTAGGAATTTTTTTGTCCTAATGTGAACTGACTTGTCTGAATATGAAAATTAATTTATACTTGTGACAATATTCTCTAGGGAACAAAAATACATTATTAGCTAGCTGTACATTTTATCATTTTGTCACATGCTACTGCAAGTTGGGTGTTTATTGTCATTTCATGGAGTTGTCATCTCCTATGCATGTGCTGCTGATTGAATTTATCTTTTTGACCATGCTTTTTTCTTTTTGTTCATTGCTGGATTTGTTTCTTTGATTTGAGGTATTTTCAATGGTCTATGGGAATCGCCTCAGTCATCTTCTGGACTTTAACACTACCCTTAGAAAATGTTTTGAGTATTTTCTCCTCCTCTACTGTTAAAACTCATGTTAAGTCTTCGAGGGTCGGCCTCGTTGGTAATAGCTTTTTCCGGGGCTCTTATAGAATCATGTTTGAACCTCAGGTACCCTGGGTGTAGCATAGCAAAGCTCCGACTTCGGAGTTATTAAAAAAAACTTTTTTAAGGTTAATGTTTCATTTCAAGTATAAATCTGTAAGAATCTTGCTATGGTCCCACATTGAAAATTTGAGAGTCCAAAAATTTATAATATATGTGGACTACTTCTCTCATCACCAATTAATTTTGAGACGGATGTCCACACTATCTAATAAAACCTCTTCTTAAGATGAGATTTAAAAAAAAATGAGATTTCCAAGGCATGAAAATTTCTTTGAAAAGATTTTCCGTTAGCTTTATAAAACTAGTTAATGGGGTCCTCCCTGTAAGATCTAGAATTTGAGAGGTCCATTAAATGTGTGTTTTTCCTAAGAATTCAAAGACTTCTTATCATCTAGATTATGTTTTTAGTTTTTTTTTTTTGTTCCTAAGAATTCAAAGCTCTAGATTATGTTCCTAAGAATTCAAAGCTGCCCTAGAAAGTCACGGATATCAAAAAAAATAACAAATTATCTTTCTAGTTTGTAATATTACATTTTAGTTTACGAGAAAATAGAGCAAAATTTCTGACTTAAATCTTAAATGTGCATCAGGTTGGATTGTGTGTAGGGCTAGTTTTCACCTTCCCTATGATGTTGCATCCGATTAACGAAATTGTGGAGGGTAAGTTGAAACAAAGCAACTGGTTGGAAAAGATCTATGACAATGATAACGTGTTCTCACGAAAACGATTGAAGGTAGCTACGTACATCAGTCGGACGATCATCGTGCTCGGGTTGGCTCTATTGGCTTCATTTGCTCCAGGTTTTGGTGTTTTCGCCTCGCTCGTTGGCAGTTCGGTATGTGCATTACTCTCATTTGTTTTACCAGCAACTTTTTACCTAATTGTAATGGGATCAACTCTAAGCTTGGCGCAAAAGGTTTTGAATTCATTAATTTTTATATGCGGATTGCTTTTTGCTATTTATGGTACTTATAATACTATTGTTGGTTTTTGAGCTGTAACTTAAGATTACATCTTGTAGTAAAATGGCTGTTCATACATTTTTCTTAGATTAATTAGGAGACTTTGTACCTCAATGAGAGATGAGTTAATACATGTGTTCCCAGGTTTGTAATTTATCTCTACACTTTGAGGGCCTTGTGGTGCATAAGGTGATGGGTTCAAATCCCATGGTGGCCACCTACCTAGGAATTAATTTCAAATTAATACCTACGAGTTTCCTTGGCATCCAAATGTTGTAGAGTCAGGCGGTATGCCCCGTGACATTAGTTGAGGTGCGCTTGTGCACGCAAGCTGACCCGGACAGTTACGGACATCAAAAAAAAAAAAAAAAAATTAATCCCTGCACTTTATTTTTCATATTGTTCTTTTTTTTTTAATAAGAAAATCCCTTCTGGTTTGTAGTGGTTGCTATTGGGGCTAGATGGCAGAATTTTCTTATCTGAGAAAAAAGGAAAAAAATATTGGAAAGAATGTTTTAAAACTAGCCGTGACCTGGTAATAAAAAAGAGTCTTGAAAAAAATAAAAGACGATAAATTCAAGGGACAACTAGGGAAATAACTAGAATTTAGAAATTAATTAGGAGTGTGACTAAAGATTTTTAAATTTTAAATGAGTGTCTCTTTTTTATTTACGAATTTTAATTAATATAGAAAGTAGTTTACATTTGTACCCTTCTTATATTTCATAGAGTTTATTTTTAATTTATTTTAAATAGATTATATCTAATTATCTTTTTGAATCTAGAAAAATCTAAACAAATTCTAACTAATTTTTAAAAAGGTTAGTAAAAAATAATTAAATCAGTAATTATAAAATACCATGAAATTAGAGATTTTGAATTTTTTTAAAATTTATACGTAATTTAGTATCTTTGTTTTAACGTTCACAAATATAGCTATCCATCATCTTCTTGTAAGTTGTACATACTCTCGTTTGTTGGTGTGATTATTGTAAGTCTCCTTAAATTTTAATTAAAAAAATGGTTGGGAATAGTATCGGAGCTTGAGTTTTACGAACGCCTTTAATATCCGTTTTTGAAGAATATGCAAAATTTCTTTTTATTTTTTCATCTTGTTGAACAACCCGCGCAAAAAGATTCATGCATTTGCGATTGATGATAGCCATGTTGAAAAATCCGACCGCAAGAGAAATTCATGCATTTCGTTGGGCTCCAATTCTCGACCAATATTGGAGTCACATTTTCAAAGATATAAAAAAAATCCGACTTCATGCATTTCGTTGGGCTTCAATTCTCGACCAATATTGGAGTCACATTTTCGAAGATATAAACTTTTCAATGTAAGATTTAAATTTCTTTTGGTGCTTTTCACGTGTAAGTTTCAAAATCTTTTTTTTTAAATTTTTTTTACAAACATGGTTGACACGTAACATAATCCCACTTTGTAGGGATTATTTTTTCCTTTATTATTATTATTTTTCCTTTATTTTGCCTATGCTAGTCATTGGTTGCACGTATTTTGTACTTATCATATGTTAGTTACTGTTGACACGTATTATGTACAAAGTATTGACGCATATGTTAGTTACGTTAGTGTTGTCACTTGTATGTATTATGTGAATAACGTTGTTACTTTGTTTTTGTTTTGTTTATTTGTTTTTTTCCATAAATTAGACATTGTTGGCACATATTATGTACATACCATGTTATAATAAATGTGCATATGTTGTTTATTCTATTGCTTATATATATATATTTTGTGAATAACGTTGTTTCCTTGATTTTTTTTTAATAAGTGCATATTTTAGACAATGTTGACACAAGCTTTTCTTCAAAGGTAAGATCAACATTGAGTTCTAGTGGCTCAAAATTAAGCACATGCATTATACTTCGTGATTAATTCGCTACAACTTATTAGTATGCGCTATGTTTGTACATTCATTGTACTTCGTGATTAATTCACATCTTTATGCAAAAATATGCACCCTTAGATTGAAGGTGAACGAATGATTACTCTTGAATGGGATGACCGAATGATTGAATTGTTCCTGGAATAATGATGAAGATTTTTACCTGAGATCAAACGATTGAATTATTTAGTGGCATCTTAGATCGAAGGTGATTCACAAAACAAAAATGAGTAAATATAATCTAACATAATCAAATATGTTTTTTTCTCTGTGATTTACAAATGTTTCCTCACCTCTCCCACAATCTTAGGGATTTGTTGGTAACCCATTATTATTAGTATTTTATTTTTAAAATATTATAAAATATTAAGTGGTTAATTATACTCAAATATAGGAACAAAATATATAAATAATGAGATTTAAGGTTATGCTTAAATTTAGGGAAAATATTCATTTTTTTCTTTAATTTAATGTTTTGTTAATAAAAAATAATAAGGGTAGTTTGGGGAAAATAATTTATCTCTAATCTTCTAATTTTTAATTTAGCCACCCATTTTAAGTTTCATACAAGGTAGTCATGCCCTCAATTAATTCCAAAAATTTAACTTAATTCTACCATTTCCCTAAATTCAATTCATGATGATCAATTACCTAGAAATTAATTTCTTCCCGTTTTTTTTTATTAGTCAAGATAGACATAAATTGACCTTAAGATTAAAAAAAAAAGTTTTAAAAGGGTTAAGAAATTAGTGAAGTTTTAACGATAGACTTAAAGTCAACAAAAGCTCTAGCCGTTTTTAGAATTTTTGCTCTAATTTTATGAACTAACATACGTTTTTTCACATTTTGAAAACAAATCAAGTATATCAATATTTTCTTAGAACAACAATATTTAAAAAGTTGAGAATTCGAATTTACGACCGGCACTACAAAAACTCTATAGAGAAAACACTATTATTCTCAATGCTAAATATCAATTTTCATAATCAAAGTTTGACCATGATGTTGGACTAAATTATCATCAAACAATAAAACATCATTTAATTTTAACTTATAAATACTAATTCTATCTATGATCTCAAATGTTTTGTTTATCTACTTTTTACCTATATTTACAAAAATCAAGTTTAAGTTTTGATAAGTTGAAAAAAAAAAGAGAGAGAGAAGAAGAAAGATGTCGAAGTTCTGAAAATAATAAAAAAATAAAAAATAATAATTTCATTTTATTTTTAGAATTGACCAAGAATTCAAATCTTTTCTAGGGTAGAAAATTGAGTAAAATTAGCTTAAATTTCAAAAACCAAAATAAAAAATTAAATAGTTATCAAACGGACAACTTTCAAAATTTTTAAAATTTGCAACCCTACTGGACAATCAGAATTTTAAATTTTCAGTCTTAAAAAAAAAAGAGTAAAAAAGGCAAAGCAGCACATGAATGACAGTACAACTATGCATCTAATTACATTTCCATAAATCTTCTCTGCTTATAAAACTTCACTTACATTTTAAAGATTAGAGCACATATCCCCTAAACCCTAAAAACTCCCCAGAAAATAAATGTACAACACAGAATGAAATTACAGGCAAGTAAAAAATCCCATGTCCAGTAAAAACCATGGCATAAGCTGAATTAGTAGGTTGCAGTTTTAAACTAATCCTGCAGAAATTAAATAGTTGCCTTTGTTAGCAAAGTACACCAAATCAGTTACTAATGAATTTACACCAGTCATGAAAACCAAACCTTCTGGCTCATAAGAATTTCGACTGCTACATTAACGTCCCCGTCCGCGGCCGCCAGTGCAACTTCTACCTGGGTCTGTAAATATTCTTAACCATTTTTAGATAAGGTTGCCAAAGCTAGCTTTCATCTAGGGAAATAAAAGAATATAGGGTTAGTACCTTTTCAAAACCCATTGATACTAGTTTTTGAACCTCTGCATCAGAGGCAACTGATCTCTGCAACAAGTTCACAATTAAACCAAATATATTTTGGAAAGAATTAAAAAAATTATGCATGGAAGTCGAGGCGAACCTGGTTCTGTACCGGGGTTGCACGATCTACTACCATGCTATCGTTTTGCCTAACAAAATGTGTAAGAAAAACCCTAAGATGTTGGGGAAAAGAAATCAAGCATGTCACTTACACTTGCAGGATTCTTCTTGAAAAATTTAAAGCACTTCTTAAAGTATTTTTTAGAGGAAGAACCTGGAAGGTTTTTGGGCAGAATATATATATATATATATATATAAACTGATATATTTTCATAATTTTTTTGTAATATCTGCGAGCTCTCCAAAGCATTCTCAAACAGATCCAGAATATAATTTTTTTCCTGGGAAGGAAAACTATACATATATATCTCCATTTTTTTCATAGTTTTAAATTTCTACATATTTTGAAATACCACCATGGACATTTTTCATGATCAACACTCAAGGGTATGAGATGCCAAAGCTTTCACTTTGACCAATTTTAAAAGTCAATACATCAAAGAGAATGTCTAGAATTGCACAAGTGAACAAGTAGTACAGAGCTTTTGAGTGTGACAAAATTGTCTATAAAGTTATAATACAGTTCAGATTATAGTATTATAAATCTCAGTGTAAAAAAAGAAAAAAACAAATATTATTACCTTCCAACCGATGGCTGGCGGTCTGCAGAACTCCTATCCAATAACCTAGTCTGCAAGTCATCGGCCGAAACTGTTTGGTTCTGAGCGGAACTGAGTGTTCTTCCATGTCCAGGAAATCTGCTGTCTTCTTCGGGCTGTACCACATCAAATTTTCAATCATAATAACACCAAGAATGAAAATACATCAAAATACTCCGGTTAACTGACCATTTGTTCTTTTTAGAAGAAAAAAAATGTACTTATTTCCTCACATTTTTTTTACCATGATTTATCAACTTTCTTAACAACCAAATTCCGAAAATAAAATATAGGTTTTTTTTTAATCAATGGTGACCATCTCCTTATAAATTAATTCTTTTACAAATTTTCATGAAAACCAAATGTAATAAACTTGAATTTAAGCCTGGTTAATGATTTGGGGATTTAGATTTAAGTTAAACATTTTAATTATTAACATTAAGTCCATATTAGTAATATTTGGTTGATATTTTGACATTTCACCCTAATTTTTCTTTTAAAGAAAAGAAAAGAAATGAGCAAGGTATTAAATTTTCAAAAAAATGTCATTTCCATTGAGGTTATATGTCAACCAATTTGAGCATGAGCTATGCTCAAATGGGCAATAACCATTTGTATTAGTGCTAACTCATGTTTTCCATGTGATTTAAAAAAAAACAAAAAAAAAAAAACTTATGTTTTCCATGTTCTATCTAATTCCTGTTCCAACTACTCCACATTAACAGGAAAATCATAAATGAAAAAAGTAATTTAAACTATTTTAAGAGAATGAGATACCTGAGTAACTGTTTCTCGACGCGGTATCCATGAAGATAAGTTTCTCCAAACATTAGGAAAGGAGACCCCACTGTTAAAAAGGAAAGGTTAAAATGAATAGACATGTATGTTTCCATATGCAATTGGGCAATATTATACATTTGATCAGCGTAAGAATTTACTTGGAAGCGGTACTTTGGGCAGAATATGTTGGAAGTTGAGCAGAAGGATTTCCACCAGTGCACAAAATAAATTTAGGTCGTCTCACACAAGATGACTGAAAAGTTACCATTATGAAACCAAAATCAAGAAAGTTACAATAAGAAAATGCAAGCAAAGAAAACTATATCACTTTCTCAATAAAAATAAAAAAGGTAAAATTACTACATATATGCATAAAGTATAACTAGTCAATTTTGAAATGTATCTGGTATATGATTGAATGTATAAATTCAAGAAAACTTCTACAACGTCGATACGGGTATATGATTTAAGAATATTTGAACCCTCCCTCTTGGTATCTCTCTATTATAAATTTATAACCAAAAAATAACCTAACAAACTCTCTAGCTAATTACTAATATACCCCTTAATAATAGTCCCCTAGGGGCGGCGCAGTGGTCGAGCGCTTGGGCCTTAAGGGTATGCTCCCCTTGAGGTTCTAGGTTCGAGGCAGCGGCCGTGGGAACTAACTTCCCAGGAAACCCCAAATTTCGTCTTTGTTTCCTACGTTGTCTCCCGGTGCTCAGCCTAGGGACGGGCGTGGTTACTCGATTATACTGGAGCGAAGCTCCGATTTCCCGGTTTCCAAAAAATAAAAATATACAACCCTTAATAGAAATCCTAACCATTTACATGGAAGACTGTTGATTTAGAGAAACTGAAGCTAAATTTAAATTTATTACATTGGACCATAATGACTGTTAAGAACACTAAAACAGTAACACAGTTACAAACAGAGTTGCAACAATAATCTCATACACCATCCATTGTCATTGCAACAAAAGACTTACAAGCAAAGATGAAGACTCCATAGCAGAATAAAAGGACGTCCCCGGTAAGAGGAAGTTCAATAACCCGTATGTATCTGCAGTGTTGACATAAGAGAATTGGCACCCTTAATTCCACGACATAATAAAAAAAAGAGAAATACTTGCCTCCTTATGAATAAGGAGGTAGACCCTCTTAAGGCATATATGGCACCTTTTGGTGCCACACATTTTTTTTTTTCTCTTTCTTTTAATATTGTTGAAACAATTTTTTTGTGGCACCCACATTTGCGTTAAGGAAGGAGGGTTTGCCTCCTTAATTCATAAGGACATAAAAAAATTGGCTTAAGAGATAGGCAAAATAAAGATAGAGAAAACTGACATGCAAATCCAGTTACTATGCCACACAGGTGCCCGAGAAATGAGACGTTTGTCATTAGAAGCTGGAACACCAGCAACAAAATCCACACGTACCTAAACAATGTTACAGGTTCAACCAATTATTGAAGTGGGTGCACAAGATAGTTGGAATTAATTTAAGTACATTAATAAATGTTACCATTGAGCAGGAACATTAAAGAGGCCAAAAACACTGCAAGTCAAAGGGAATGAAAAAGAAAAATATGTCAGTCAACCTAAATGCATTTATCAATAATGGAAACCACCATATTATTTTTTTTTGAAACAAGGGTAACTACGCCCATCCCTAGGGCAGGCAGGCATCATAGAGGCACGGAAGATGTCTACAAATTAATGTCACAGGTGAATCTTGAACCTGGGACCTTGAGGGGAGCACACCTTCAAAGCCCAAATCTTCAAGAGGGGAAACAACCATATTATACACTGGTATTATCAAATATGTTTACACAAAAGGACTATGTTGCATATAATGTATGTGTAAGACTCCTGAAAAAAACGGGAAATGCAACAGACAAGAGAAAATAATATAATTTGAGGTCTGAATTAATATCCTAGCTATCCGGAGTTTCACTTAACATGGTGCCTTTGAACATAAAAAAAAAAACTGTTTTTTTTGGTTCCGATGTTCAAAAACAAAGTGATGATAATAAATATCATGTAATACAAATTATCGGTTTAAAAAACTTACCTCCTCAACTGAACTCCACTCAAACTTGTCTCTATAACAATCAATGAAAACAAAATTCCAGAGAATCCAATGGCACACTCATTCATAGCCTTGTCATAAGGAAGAAAGGGGTTATAAGCCATGACAACTGCAATGAAAAGATGAATAATAGCATTGCTTATGGCTAGGAGAATTGTCAGGTAGAGCATGCGAATCGATCCCATAATTCTCTCTAGTTCAGCACCCAAAGGTACTAAAGCCAGCATGTTGAATAAAACATGCAGTAGCGAGCCATGGAAAAGAACGGACGTAAGAATCCTGTAAACTGCATGAAAGAACCAAATAGAATTAAGAACCAGGAGAAAAATTGACCTACTTATGCGTAACACCTAACAAAGTAATACGAAAAAAGGGGGGAAACAGAGGATGTGTATGTATGCCATTGTAATAAAAAGATTCAGAAATTCTAAGCTAAGAAACGTCGATCCCATATAAATATGAAATATTAGTAAAAATTATGATACAAAGTATCAGTTATAGGTACAAATACAGTAATTCGTTCTACTTCCATCCGGTGCTGATTAGGATACCCTGAGGCCTGAGGAAGTATTCCAACTGAACAATTCACAATGAAGAGAAAACAACCTTCATGTAAAAACAATAGAATACAAATTTTTGAAACAGATGTGCTCAAATTAAGTAGGAAACTGCTCTATATATTGCTTGAAAGAATGATCATAGATAAGTATTAGACTTATTTGCTGGCTAAAGAAAAATCCCTACAAAAAGGAACTAGGAGAGAAGAAAATAGTACATATTAAACAAGGGAGGAATTTACCTTCAAAATGAGATACGATTGCCGCAGGTAAGAAACATATTTCGACAAATGAGTCATACCCAACCAAGAGACATACCAAGTAAATGGTTCCACAGGTAATCATAATAGCTGAAGTAAGGAATGGAATGCCTTCCCACCATTGCCCCACCCTTGTTGGCAGTCCTGCCTATCAGCCACCAAACAAAAGTTGAGGAAGTTTCTTTATGTTCTTTATGCTAGTATCATCATTAAATTAATTTCAAAACTGATCTTCCAACTTGAATGATTATAAACTAGTTGTTTGCCACCAGCATTAGTTATTTTAATTCGATATTTCACTCTAACAAAAGCATAGCTCAAGTGGCATGATGTATGACAAGAGTTATGCGTTCAAATTCCCCCACCCCCAAATATTGCTGAATTCAAAAAAAAAAAGAGAGAGAGAGAGATAAGCCAATAAGCATGCTAATGGCTATGGGTCTGCTAGACATTGGTAGACATCTGATTCAAGTTTGAGCTCTAATTCTGTTGCTAGACATTGGTATCAGTTATCTAAATGTGTCCTCTTCACATTATCGTGGGTATAGCTGAGGTATTTTTATTTATTTTATTTTTTATAAGGGCATGCGCGCACCTCAACTATCACAGGACATACTTTTTCTTTTTTTTATATATCCGTGATCGCCTAGGCCAGTTTTCGCGTACCTCGACAAGTGACCCTACAACATTTGGATGCCAAGGAAACCCGTAGAAAATTAATTCCTAGGTAGGTAGCCACCATGGATTAAACCCATCACCTTATGCACCTCAAAACCCTCATTGAACTATCACGAGCATACTGACCTACAACATTTGAATGCCAAAAAAACTTATATGAAACTAATTTCTAAGCAGGTGATCACCATGAATTGAACCCATAAACCTCTTATGCACTTGAAGCCCTCTCGACACTAAGCCACTCAGCTAATAAATTGAAATAATGATATGAACCAGAGAGCTGAAAACAAGAACGAACCCCTTTATGTATATATAATCTTGGGAGTGAAACGGCCAATTATCAAATCAAACTAACTTAATTTCCTCCATTTTTCAAGAACTTCTCTACTAATCACGCTCATATGTAAAGGAAAAAACAATCAATTAAACACACAAGAAGGGAATTTCATAGCTTAAAAATCAGGGCAGATTAAAGGTTGCATTCGAAGAAGAAGAAGAAGAAGAAATGGAAATCAAAAGCTTACCTCGGTGACGATGTTGGATCTCATTTCTGGTTCTGGAAATTTCTGGCAGCTTCGTGGAAAAGCAAAGTGTAGAGAGAGTAGTTGAAGAAGCAACTGCAAACGCTGCGAGACTTTGATTACAAATTAACGCATTTTATGTTGCGGCTTATCTTTCTAAATCATTTACCTTTCTTCCAATTCATTTCTGAAATTTCCACCTACAACCAATATTTTTAAATTATGGACCCGAACTTACGAACTTATGATTATTAAAAGTACATTGGTTCCACCGAGCTACTACTACGGTTAGGGTTTATCTTTTTAAACATTATGAAGTGGCTTAATTGGTTATAGATGGTCTTGGTATGTCTGACGTTATGCGAAATCTGGCCCGCACAAACACATATATAACAAAAAAAACGCATTATTGTTCCCAAGAAGAAACCCAACGATTGAGACTCAGAACTTCAAGACATGCTTCTTTGAGAGATCACTGGTTCGAGACTGTTGGAAAGTATTTAAACTAAAATACTATTCGAAATATCTCGATAACACAGTTTAGGGACAGGCCAGTAATACCTCGAGTTTAGGGGAGCGAAGCTCTGATTTCTCGGTTTTCAAAAGAAAAAGAAAGCATTATTTTTAAACTTAAGAAGATATGTGACACAACCCATAAGGATTGAGAACCACGTCGTGAGCAGCGTGTCCCACAAAAGCTCAGAGAAAACTGAGCGCTGGGAGAGCGGCTTCTAGTTCCGTTCCATTTCGTGGTTTTGGAGTCCAAATCGGAGCTCCCTTTTCCCCTTTTCCTTCAATGGTAAATACCCTTTTCTTCAATTAGATCCAACTTCACCTTTTGTTTCTCTTCATTTCCTTTTCTATTTCCCAATTTCACCACGTTCTTCTCCATTTTGCTTTCATTTCGTTTGTGTTTATGGAAACTGCCAAGAGATTAGTTCCTTGCGATTTCAATTAGTTTTTTCTTAATGGGTCTGTTCAATTTTTGGGTGCTTTGTTTTGTTTTGTTTTGTTTTGCTTTGCTTTGTGTTATCTTCATATTGATTTTGCTGCGTTCTAGCACTTGTATGAGGGGTGTTGATTGAATGTGCTTCAGTACCTTAGCTGTTACGAAATCGGAACAACTAGTAAGATAAACGTGAGACAAAACACGATGATTTACGTGTTGAGTGTGTTAGCTACTTTATAAATATCCCTTAGATTTCTTCAGTTGGGTTTGTGATTTCAGGATTAGAAACAATATCTTCAATTGGGTTCTATTGGGTTAGGGGCACAATGGTTTTATTGTTTGGTTGTAAACCAGTTCAACACTAGCGGCACATGTTCGATCCCGATAATTGGTATTTGTCTCCTTCCCTCGATATGTACTCAAAAAGAGGGAAAAAAAAGTAAGAGTTTTATGGATCGACATTGTTAAATATGTGGGTTAGGGTATTTGGTTGAAGGCATGAAAGGTGCTTCCTGAACAAATCTTTTCTTTGGGTTGAAAATTTTGATATGATAAATTTCCTTGTGGCTTCTTGGACTGCTCTTTCCAATGTTTTTTTTTCTTTCTTTTCATGAGTATATGTTTTGTTGGAGGGTTTTCTTCTTATTATTATTAAGAATCGATTATGTTTCAACTTTAGATGGTGGTCTTGTTACTTTGGAGACTCTTAGATTCACTCCAGTCCTAATATAGTTTTTAATTTATAACTTTTCAAATATCGAAAAAGGGTTTTTTTTTTTTTATAGGAAACAAAACATTCCATTGATAGATGAAAAGAAGTTTTTCCATGAAAAAGTAGTACTGAGAAATCATTGTTCTTGTCAATTATTTTTGTTTATATTTTTCAGCACGGACCAAAGCTCACGATGCTCTTACTCTTATCAAAACTGATTCCAGCCCTCAACTGATTATGTTCATATAGGCACTCTTCAAAAAAGAAAACCTATGCCTTTTTGTACTGGGTTTCTTTTTTTTTTTTTTCAAGCTGGGAAAAGTCTTTATTTTGTGTTTTGACCTAAAATTTTGTAAATGTAGGCCCTTGTTAAACATAACACCCAAGGATTCATAAAATGCACGCTCATTCGCGTATAGTGCTTTGATGGACAACTCTGTAAGTTACATTTACTCGGCGCATAATTGTTATGCTCAGGTTCTTTATCTTCAATTGTTCACTTGATTTAATTTATATAAAGCATATGGACATCCCATGATCAAACACCATATGTGATATGCCACTTGGAGTGTCGCCCCGTTCAGCTTCCCTTTTTTCTGCAGATTTGTTGATTTGCATCCTTTAAATTATTGATTGCAGTTTAGATTCTAATATAGGGTTTTTACTTGAATATTGTGCTTCCATTTTACGACAACATCCTCTCCTACAGAGTAATAAAGCTGGACCACGCTGCCAGGTTGGTGATCGATCAACCAGCGATGTTGTCGTGAGGCTTAGAACAAAAGATGGCCGAGATGAATGGTTATACTGTCACTCACAGATTCTAACTAAACAGAGCAAGTATTTTGCTGATCGTCTTTCTGAGAAATGGCCAACATGCCAGATTCTCGACTCACGAAACTGTGTTGAGGTCTTTTGTCTACAATCAACCTTTGATTATCATGTAAATCTTCTGCGCCTTCTCTATGTCATTACAGATACCCCAACGGATGAATTATGGAATGATGTTCGAACTGTTCTCGGCATCCTCCGTGTGGCTTTCGAGCTTGGGTGCCAAAATATTATTAGTGCTTGTGTGAATTACTTGGAAGCAGTACCATGGGAAGAAGAGGAGGAGGAGGAAATTTTGAAGGTGATACCTCATATGGGACCAGAAGTCGAGCCAATTCTTGCTCGTCTTCAGCCGGTCAATTCATCTATTGTCAGACAGATATTTCTTTCTGCTCTTCGATTGGCTACATCAACCCCCTTTTCTAACATAAATGATTTCAAGCCCTCGGCCCAGGAACAACTCGAGTACATGCTAACCGAAGATGACGATGCTCCGTTACTGATGGCTGATGCTGAAATAAAGTTAGAGGTAAATGAATGTGTGAAGAGCCTATTAAATACTTTTAACAATCTTATAGAATTAGTACTCGATCCTTTACACTCGGATGGGAAGGCAAGGAACATGCAAGTTTTAGCTTTGTGTTTGACAGATTTATCTTGGGCATGTCGGATTTTAAAAAGGTTAGAAACTATGAAGGAGTTGGTATCTAATTGGATTGATGCATCAATCAAGATAGTCGAGGTTGTCGAGCGAGCGAGTGTAGCATCAGAAGTTATCGATACAAGGATAGGGATTATTGAAGTGGTAACAAAGGTTTTAGAGGCAATTAAACACGGCTCAGTGATTCTCCCAACTTCAAAACGGCTTCACATGGTGAAGGTTTGGCTTCCTTTCGTAAGGATCACCAAATCCCTAATCGATAGTCTTGCTAACAACGGTGTCGAGGATCCCAAACTCAAAATCGACAGTGATGTCTGGGAGTTGCTAGAATCGTCATTTGTTTCAATC
Organism: Sicyos baderoa; assembly: GCA_037832685.1. Taxonomy (NCBI): domain Eukaryota; kingdom Viridiplantae; phylum Streptophyta; class Magnoliopsida; order Cucurbitales; family Cucurbitaceae; genus Sicyos; species Sicyos baderoa. Next base: position 12,577,698 of record JBBMEF010000025.1, read on the forward strand.
ATCCTTGCATTACCATCAGGGGAGCAAGCAGAGATTATAACCGAATGGTTACAGAACCAGCACGTTATTCGATATCCAGATCTAACAGAGGCATTTGAAGTGTGGTGTTATAGGTCCAAAGTGGCAAAGAGAAGGCTATCCCTGGTAGGGGATAACCCTAGCACAACGGCGACAAGCTTCCAGCCCTCGGCGTGAACTCGAATAGTTTTGTAATTGTATTATGAACCATCCTTCAACCCTCATTTGTAAGAGCATGGGTTGGAAGCATTGTTTTGTGGATGTTTCTGGTTTGAGCCTCCTCTTTTTGTTTCATTGTAAAATTTTTGTTTTAGTTGCAAATGGTAAGTTGGAGGCATTGTCCATAAGTCAGCTAGCTTCATGTAGCCACTGATATCAAAATGTATAATTTATAGTGTAGCTCACATTGGAAGATGCAATTTTATGTTGTAGTTTGGCTGGCCTTCTTTTGGGTAATAGCTGATTATATGCTTCTCATTTTTAATTGTTTAGAATGTTCTTTATGGAATCAATGTTTTTTTTCCATGACTCATGCGAATACATTGCTCGGTCATGGGAATACTTTGTGTCGCTAAGTTACTGTTCTTGTGGGTGAATTAATATTTTTTAAACTGGTGATAAGTCTGTATCAATTTGCTCAACTGCTCTTATTAGTTATGACAAATTATTTTTGGGATCAATGCTATGTAAATAAACAAAAATATTAGGGATTTGCTCAACTGCCCTTATTAGTTATGACAAATTATTTTTGGGATCAATGAGATGTAAATAAACAAAAATATTAAGGAGGTTTGAATATTGATTTATAAAGTTGTGGGTGAATATATATTTTATCCAATAATATTTAGTGAAGAGATTTGAACTCATAATCTCTCGATTATTATATCATAACCATAAGATCATGTCACCAGAGTCATACTTTTGTTGGCAATTATTTTAATCTTGTAATTTTACACCATGATTGGCCAAGCCTAACCATTTGGCCAACCTAAAGTTTAAGTCTGTTTCTCTATCTCTAGACCTATTCTATATTTACTATGCATTTGATGGATGAGGTAGATAAGTTTGAGTCTCTTTCGACTTGAGTTCTAACCTAATTCAATTAGATCGAGTATATATTTTTTACCAAAAACTTTCTATCCCAATGAAAGTCAAAAGAGAAAAAAAAAAAAAAAAAAAAAAAATTCCCTCCTCTCCAAATGAAATAATCTCTTTAATCAAGACAATGTTATGAAAACCTCCTCATATAAATGTCAATATGTTTCTGAAGTTTGACATTTGGATTCAAGAAATCAAGAGCTGGCTTATTATTATTGTCATATTACTTCATTTCCTTGTTTCAAAAAAAAAAAAAAAAATTACTTCATTTTCTCATGTGAGGGAATGTGGTCCACAATTTGCTTTATTTAGCCTCTTCTTGAACCTGAATCAGCTCCCTCTCCTTGTGACTTTATAGCTCTATCAATTAATGAAGAATCAATTAGGGTTTTCTAGCCATTAATGCCATTCCTGTTTGTATTTAAGGAGCTCCTTTCCTTCTGATTTTCCCTTGCCATTCCATATACATTACAAAACAAACCCATCATAAACAAAGTTGTATGAAAATAATGATATAATAAATTGTATTCTTAAATGACAAAAATATTCCTCCTATGTGGTCCTCAAGAGGCGGCCTTCTCGGTAATGCTTGAGATCTCTAAGGTATTACTCTCTTGGAGATTCTAGATTCGAAATTCACAAATGAACTTAATTCTAAAATCTTTTATTGTCTCTTATGAACATGCCTTGGAACGAGTGTAAATACACCTTATATAGTGAGGAAAAGTACTTTTACTAAAAAGAATAGATGATAGGCGATACAATGATGGTAAAAAAGTATCATCTAATGAGTTTCATTGACACTTTGTAAGAAGTATCATCTAAAAAGAATAGATAACGTTGTAGAAAAGTATCATCTAAAAAGTTTCAATGACACTTTTCAAAAAGTGTCATCTAAAAAGAATAGATGATAGGCGATACAATGATGGCAAAAAAGTATCATCTAAAGCGTTTATGATACTTTTTTACAATCATCATATCCTAGTTTTGTAGTAGTAAGTTCCGATTCTCAATTTAAAAAAAAAAAAAAAAAAAAACTAAGAAAAAAAGTGGAACTTTCTAGGAAAAGCTCACAATTTAGAGAGGGGTTTTGTTAACTTATTAATCTTTTTAACAAGTAAATTTTCGACTGCATCCGACTAGTTCTAGATTCGAGTCCCAATCAATCCATATTAATTAGAATATCAAACTAATTTATCACATCAAAATAATTTATTGCGACCTTTAGCACAACAATGCACTCCAACATAAAAGATTATAAAGCAAATATAGTCAATAAGCATTAGAAAAAAGGTGTGATTCAAGGAGCCATAAAGAAGCTGAGTTTTCAACTAGAGATAAAGTTTGTTTTTTTTAGTACATATCGGGAGTGGGAGGACAAGAACTGGTTCTCGGGATTAAACCTGTGATGCTGATGTTGAACTGATTTACAACCAAACAATGAAATCATTGCGCCACTGACCAAATATTTGATACTGATGATAAAGTTGAGAACCAAACAAACACTACATAACAAAACAAACCTCATCAATCTTTGGGGCGGACAAACTAATAACTAAAAAGTTAATTTATTTAGTTAATTACAAGTGTTACAACATTAAACTTCTCTAATTAACAACTTCCAGTTTGGCAGCCTGATCTCCATGTTATATATTTTTTTGAAATCAATAATAATTAAATAGGAGAGATTCAAACTCGTATTCTTTTGATTATTAGATCATACATGATGTCACTGGAACTCTTCTCTTTTAACAGGTTATATATATATACCAAGCAGCCAAATTCCATTTCACTCTCTCTCTCTTTCTCTCTAAGGTTGTGTCACAGATATGAATTCTATGCCCATGTCTCCTCCAGCCATGGACGGTAACACCGGAATGAACGACTCGACCGGTGACAACTCGATGATGACGATGACAACGAAGATGCAGATGAGTTTCTACTGGGGCAAGGATGCTGTGATTCTATTTTCTGGATGGCCTAAAGATAGCCTTGGCCTATACATATTGGCCTTGTTCTTCGTTTTCTTGATGGCCTTCGCTGTCGAGATTATGAATGCGACACCGAACAAGCTCGGCAAGACCCCGGTTGCCGGTGCCTCGGTTCAGGCTGTCGTCTATGCTATGCGAACGGGGTTGGCTTATCTGGTGATGCTGGCTGTTATGTCTTTCAATGTTGGGATCTTTGTAGCGGCTGTGGCTGGCCATACTCTTGGATTCTTTGTATTCAAACTTCGTGCTCTTTCTCTTGCAAAGAGGACTAATTCTAATGATGTTTGATTCAAGTTTGAGATGTGTGATTATATTTTTTTTTTTCATTTGTGCTGATTTTAATAAGAAAAAGTTTCACGGCCTCGGAGAAAACGGGGTCATATTCAAAGGTTTAATATCCATGACCGTCAGGACTAGTTTGCACACTCTCGACTATTGTCACGGGACATACCGTCTAACTCTACAATATTTCTATGTCAAGAAAATTCGTAGAAAATTAATTCTTACATAGATCGTCACCATAAATTGAATTCATCACTTTTAATTCATTAAAATCTTCTTGACCACTAAATCACTTCATGATGGTTTGATTTTCTTATCTATTTATGTTGATTGTTTTTTAATAACAAACATTTCATTGATAAATAAAAAATGAAAAAAATAGAAAACGTGGATAAAGAAAGAACATAACAAAAACAAAACAAAGAAAACAACCCTTAGAAACTTCGTTTAAAAAAAATAAAACGAAGACCAAATTCAATTTATTCATCTTTATAATAGTGGGACAACTTTTCTTTGATTTAGCAAGGAGAGGTAAAGAAGCAATGACCATAATACATGGCATTGTCGGAAGGATTTTATCGATTTTCAGAATAAAACCCGTGACCGTTGTGTTAAACTGGAATTTTTTTTTTTTTTTTTTTTTGATAATGGTATCAAATCCAACCTATGAAATAAGCGGGCTTCAAGGAAATTATTTTTAAGAAAAAAAAGGTTGAAGCTATAAAATCAACTTGTTTATTTTTAGAAGTTAAAAACTTCTTAAGTATTCGCTCTGATCAAATTGATAGATAAAATCTATGGCATGATATTGATGATATCTTCAACAAAAATACTAAATTATGGGTCTATATAATGACATAAAACATTGCTTTATTGTTAGCTTGATAGTATTAATCTTAAAAATTAGCCAAAGTGAGCATAATCCAATCGACTGTATAAGTTGTATAAGTTTGTGGTTCGAGTCGTCCATTGTTCTATTGTACTAAAACACACTATAAATTCAGAACTTTTTCAACTTGGCATGGAGCACAACTTGATTGGGAAAGGTTAAGGCATCTAGCATTTTCCACTTTGGATAAGATGCAAAAATTCAAAAGCCAATCTCTACAGCAACAACACCACAATGAAAGGATACCAAAAATTAAAAAAGAATAGAATCAAGGAGCCAAGGAAGAGGATAAAATAAAATAGACCATTCCAAAAGTGACAAATATTTTACTCTAATACTTCTAACAATTTTTGCTAATGTTTGGATACAATCTAATGTTATACATAAAAACATTGAAATGACTAAACAAAGTTGATATTTGAATAATCCTTTTTTAAAGGGTTTAAGATGAAAAGTACAAAAACAAGTCCCAAAAATCTAATGAAGGTGATTATTAAAACATGTTATGGAATCACCACTCTAATTAAACTTCCCTTGGGTCCCTCCTAAAGATTTAAATTATATCCTCTGAATCTTAATGTACATAATCCAATTGGATTATTGTTTGTATAGCTCATAATGCCCTTGAAGCAAAGCTGAGCTACCTCTAATATTTTCACTTCTCTCTTTCATAACCCTATAGTATGGAACATCTATTCAGCCCAAGGGCTTCGAATACTCGTCTACCGGCAGGCCAGAATCGGGATAACCAACCCCTCGGCTGGGCATCTGTGGTACTATCATCACTAAATTCCGAGGATTTGTCATCCTCGTTTTGTTCTAACTTATCGGAGTTTTTCTGGATTTCACTTGAGTTCTGGTCTTCTCTATCTTCGACTCCAGCTTCCGAAATTTCCCCCGGGTTTTTGTCGAATAGTCCTTTGAATTGTTTCCTTGCTTTCTTCTCCACTTCCTGTAGGTCGAATGGTGAATCAGATGAGAAAAACGATATCTTAAAGAAACTTTGCTCCCCATCTTTAATGGTGAATTAGAATTTATGATGTAATTCTGACCTGTTTCGTTTGCTTCAGTTTTAGGAGGGCTGCGGTGGCATCGGCTTCTGATGATTTATCCACTTTTTTCATCTATTGGTGTAAAGAATTTAATTTAGAAATGGGAGTATAACATTAACAAATAAAATAAGATAATTTACCATTTCGAAGTCGTTCCTTGCTTCCTCGAAATCTCCTAGGGTCATGTAGGCCATTCCTCGACGGTACAAAGCCTTGACATTGGCAGGGTTTGCATCTATAACCTGCATAATTCCACTTAAGAAAACGTTAGAAGGACTAATATGAAAAGGAAACATAGTAAAGCCACGTAAATATGTTGTAGAAAAACCATTCACAGTCAGTTGTAAGATTTCCAAGACTCATTTGCATCGTATTCTTCGAAAATGGACTTTGTAAATGATTTGATTTATTCTGACTAACAACTTTAGTTTTTAGATTTAATGGTAATAAAAAATACAAGTTAGTAATATAGTAGAAGATCTGAGTTTAAATCTTTTATAATACTAATATACTATTTACTTTTCAATCTATGTTAACGATACATGCATTGACTTTTGAAAACAAACCTTACACAGGAGAAACTGGGGAGTGTTAGATTATAAACGGAAGAAGAATAAAGGGACTCTAACTTAACAACTTAAGCATTTGGGTCTATGGCTATTTTTTAAAAAAAATCTAATAATAAGCATTTGGGTCTCTGTGGCTAATTTAACTGCCTTTATAATACAATTGTTCTTTTATGTCTTTAAATCCTCTTCTTGTTCTCAAGGGACGGTCTTGTTGGTAGAGGCTTGGGATCTCCAATCTATACTTTCTAGTTTCTTGGAAGTTCCAGGTTTGAAATATACAAGTGAATTTAATTGAAAATTTCCTTATTGTATCTCGAGTCTTGGCCTTGAAATGGATGCGGATGCCTCAAGAATGTAATGGGCGAATTATTAAAAAAAAAAAAAAAAAAAAAAAAAAAACTATTGCTTATCCAAACAATGAAAATCCATCAAAATCCCAAATGTGCCCAGTGCTTCCCATTCTTTGTGTCCGATAGGGTGCAGGGAACAACCGTGGCTCAGAAGAATACAGAGTAAGGAACCTGACAGTGGCTCGGAAGAACACAGACTAAGAAAACTGACAGAAACTGTGAATGGAGATATGCAAGCGATGATCTCATTCAAATTGGACCCATGAATAAACTTGCATGCATCAATCTAGTTGCTCAGAGTAAATGGTGTTTTTCATATACAGAAGTGGGTTAAAAGAGTCCTAAAACATACCTTGTTACACATCTCAATGGACTTCCTGCATTCTCCCAGTTTCAGGTAGCATGCAGCGACATTCAGATTTAACAAATTCTTGAAAAATCACACATGAAGATAATCAATAAACGATCCTAAATAAACTAGAAACCAAGCAAAATGTTCAGATTTAAGATGACTTTAGATCAAATGTTTGCAAGTACTTACTCGGGTATTAGAAAAAACTTTCCCTTCATCGTCATCTTGTGGATTAACATGATTGAATTCACGAAGCACCTGTAGAATCACAGATGCACACAAGTCGTATCGATTAAAGACAGTTAACTTAAGTAGCGTAGAGACTATTTGCTTGATTTCTCAATCGAGGGAAAGTCGTAATTTGAAGTTTCAAATATACAAACTAATAGCTGAAACAGTTGCTATTTACAATACGACCATCTTGAACCTGACAACACCACCATATTTTGAAATCATACAACAACACCATATATATATGCATAACTGCTGCCGAAAAGATTCAAAGATTAAACTAAGTTTGAAAAATGTTCACCAAAGTTAAAGTCTTTAGGGCTAATAAGTCTTATTGATGTCGCATTTCTTCTTCTTCTGGATTAGAAAACTGACTTAACAAAAATATCTTGGACAATGTGTCATGACCAATGAAATGATATCAATTAAATATTTATGTAAAAAGATACAGTAGACAAAAGGTGTAGAGACTCTAGAGGGTATGAGCAGAATAGACTACCTTCTCATACTTGGCTTTAGCTAGTTCAAATTTTCCTTCTTTGAAAAGTCTGTTGCCCTGAAAATAAAGCCATTTAGAACATTAACACAGGAGAAACTACAGTCTGCCAGCAGAATAGTGTACCATAATAATTGCCCAATACAAAAAGAAAGGAAACGATACCGTGTTTCTTATCTTCTCTGCTTCATCCATAATGCTTTTGAAGTCCAGACCATCCCATTCCTGTGATAATAAGCAATGAATTATTTTATAACACGATTTGACACCCCAAAAAGAAACATGGTGCACCTAAATTTCTTTGGATGTTGTCATCTTGACAATCTTTTGGCTGTTTAAGATGTGGTTCTGGACTCATAAATTGAAATTTTTTTCCTAAATTGAAGTTAGGAAAAGTTTTGTTTTTAATTAAAAAATATATATCCCAAAAATATAGGACATGCCTTATATTAGTGTGTTTCATCCATTTTCATTCCACTTTCAAAAAACAGTATCAGACTAAATTACTAACATTTAAACTTAAAATTCACAGATGAGGTTATTTCCAGGATCAGATAGTATAAATGGAGATTATGAACACAGAAATATATGCATGGCCAACTACTCAGAAACTAGTTGATGCATTGTTTGTTTGAAACGTATGGGAAAAAAATTGCAACAATGCGTGGATCATTGATTTGCACCTTTGGCATCTCAAAACCAAGAAGTTCAATTTCCCATTGAACATGTGCACCTGCTGGAACATTAGCTGGCCTAGACACATTCAAAAAAGCACAAAAGAGAATGTTATGCTTCGAAAGACTGAGAAAGAGGAAGAGAGATGATGTAATGAAATATATATATATATAAAATATATTCAAAGACTGCATTGATTTTTATATACATTTAAAGAAAAAAGTAGTACATCTAATCATTTTGGAAAACCAAGATACAATTAACTAAAAATAAAGGATGAGTAGCAACCTTGGGAACTTGTCATATGCATAATCTGGAGGGCAAGTAACTAGGGCAATTTCTCCAGGCAGCATCAAACGGACAGACATTTCAAATCCCTCAGGCACCTATTACACAATCATGGGCCATAAACGACCAATTATTATCTTAGCACATGAAGGTTAGGTAGCAGTGCACAGAGCTTCGGTACCCAAAATTTCAGACATAATCAATTCCAACTCTTTGGAACTTCCTCAAACAAACCACCTCACGATACCATGGAAGGTTAATGTAACTATCTGTTGGTAGAAAGACACTATGTTTCTAAAGAAGAATTTTTTGTTAGGTACCCAATCTACTATTACTATTAATGAACTCAAAAGCAAGCAAATACAACTTGAACTTACAGACACCTGCCTAGCCAATTCTAATGGGCAATTACTCTTGCTCACGTCCTTCATAATGATATATATCCTGCATTTAGTGTGCTTACTAATTGTTCGGGAATACATTTCTCCAATTGCATTTTCTATTTAATTTACCATAACCTTTCTAGAAGATCTGCCCTCATGTCTAGTCTCATCATGAATAATAGAATCTACAAGCTGAGAATAGAATTACTGTCAGTAAAAGGGAAGGCAACTCACAAGCCCTTCTCCAGATTGGAATTTCAAAGGCTGACCATCATTATCAACTTTTGTATCATAGAAAACTCTTTTATCTTCAGTCAGCATGGCCTTGTAATGCACAGATAGTAGACTGTCATGAAGGGGGCAATCCATCGGAAAATCACCTGATTATTCCAGAGAATATGGAAGTGTGATCATTGACAGACTCAAAATAATGTTGACGGATAGTCATATGTTTATGAGTTACAAGACTCAAAAGTGAAGTAGCATAAAATGTACACCTCAAACGCTAATATAAATTTAACTTCAAGTATAAAAAGGAAAATGTTGCATGGATTGTCTTTTTCAGACGAGCAAGTATGTCACATATTACAAACATAAAGGAATTTTCATCAGATTCATGATTATCTGTCAATGTTCCTCATAAATGCCAATTTGAGTGAGAATGCAGTTCTGAATCCACACCTTTTCCATCATGAATTCGACGTTTGATCAGGCGTCCATCTCCAAGCATGTCTCTTACCTGCTCATTTATTGCTAGAGGGTTAAAGTGAATGGCTATGAGAGATACATGAGTTTAGCAAACGGATAAAATAATAAAATATTGAACTTCTTAAAAGTAGGTTAATGACTGAAAGAACCAATATAAACAACGGTTGTAACTGAGTGCACCTCCAAACAGATCAATGAAGCAATAATCTAGTTTAACAAAGACTTCACTGACCTGAATGAAGTGGACAAGCTCCACTTCAAAATGAACTTCTTCAATACCATCCTCCACCGTAATTAGAGGAGATGGAGTTAAATACTGGCCAGTTACAAATATCACTGCTTTTTCTCCTCGTGTCATCGTTCCAATTCCCATTTCTAGACCTTTAGGTACCTAACATGCATCCAAGGAAATGAAGTGAGGAAATAGACAAACAGAAATATGGAATGAAAATTAGACAAGGAATCAAGGACTTGATCATTAACCTCTGACTTTCCAAAAGTGAAAAAATATGGCTCTTCGGTTGTGTGTGATAGAATTACTTTACCGTCACCTGTCTTGGCAGAAATCCTAGAAGCACCCACATTGTCAACAAAAATAACAAACTAAATTTGGTGCTCAACATATCAAATAAATCAGATGTACATGATTAAAAAATAACATAAAGAAAAAACATATACCAGGCTTTGATCTCATAAGGCTCCCTAGGTGATTCCCAACCCTGCCCCTCTTTTATAACCTGTTAAAAAACGTAAGCATAAAAATTGTAAACTTGCCCTTCATATTCTTAATAGGCTCAAAGCACTCCACATAGTTTTCCACAGGTTAAAAGATAAACTTTCCCAGCATCCCCTTACATTCAACATCCTATCATAAATTCTCTTATTGCTTGTCACATATGTATCATCCCCGAGATGCACTTAAGTTGGTCCAGACACTCATGGGTATCAACAAAAAATAATAATGTTACTAGACTTAAAAAAAAAAAAACGTTCCATTCAACAGCAATGTTATATGCAACTATTAGAAGTTCCACAAATGTACCTAAGTTTGTATGCTTAAGTTAAAATCCTTTTTTATAAGGGGAAAAAAAAGTGTGCTTCCAAATTGCTTAAAATGTATAATTTTAGTCTACTATAGAAGCACTACAAACTACCCAATAATGCTCATTTCAATTTTTTCAAATACCTTCTTCACAACGCCAAAATCATTGCTAACAACCTGCAAACACATTAACAAGAAAAGTTAAATAACTACCAGATCATGATCAGAGATAAGGAATACAAGCCAAGAACTTCAAGGTCGAGGGGCTAAATCAAGCAAGAAAAATATGGATTGAGAAGGTTAGGAAGTGAAAAAGAGCATGCACGTGAATGAGCTAGTATCACTAGATTTCATCTATGGTCTTGAAGTAAATATCATTCACTACATGAATCTTTTTTTTTGAAATAAGGTAACCACGCCCGTCCCTAGGCCAGGTACCGGAGACATCGAAGGAATAGTTTCACAAGTGAGTCTCGAACCTGGGACCTTGAGGGGAGCATACCCTCAAAGCCCAAGTCTTCAACCACTGCGCCACCCCTTGGGGACTTCACTACATGAATCTTTTGAGAGGATTTTATTGACTTCTAAGATTTTTACATAATTCACATGACAAGAAAAACTTTAAACTTCGACACTACTTGCCTTAGCCTTGAAAAAATCTATCATCTCAATCTCAAAATGCAGTTCGTCTTCCTTTGGGAAGCTGCTACTGACTGAAAGTGGGCAGTCCTCTTCTCCATAGTGCATTTGGGGTTTCATCTTGAACTGAAACAGCAGTTAAAATAGTTAATTATAAAACATGTCGAAGAGATGTTATTTTTCTTCCCCTAAGGTAAAACAGATGTACCAAGCTCAAGAAAGAAAATTACCATAGCCACTTCACCTTTCAACATTGTAGGAATACCTTCTAGCAATCCCAGTAACATTTTGCTTTTTCCTAAAACATGCCTTGTTGGAATGCCCTTCCCTGATACGTAAAAATGAGACATTATCAACCACACAAAGAAACAAACAATGAAGTTTTTTTTCCTTTCAAGTCAAAATCACAATGATAGTGATTCTTCTGGTTAAAACCTATAAATTTCCATCCAACAGTTTCCAAATTCATAACAGGTAATGACGAATAGAATATGCTCATGACTCAAATCGGAAAACCAACAACATTTGGGATTTGAAACCGTAGCCAACTGATTAGGGGTTACTATGTTATAAATGATGTCACTAGAGTACTACTCCTTTTGGCAACTTTTGGAAATGTTTGATAAGAAAATGATTAACTTCTTTATACATCCAACAGCAGAGGCAGTGTGTCACATAATTATTCATCAGTCAGCTCCATCAAAAAACTCATATTGCCCAAAGATGTATTCATTAAAAGCATACAACTCACCTCCAGATTCGGATCGAGTCGATTCAACAACAAATCCATCAAGTGTCCGTATGGTGCAGTGATAGACAACCTACAACACCAAAACCCACAAGCTCATTTCCCTTATCCTATTTAATCATAGATTCAACACATTCTCATAGAAACAAACGGATTTCGAGACTCAAGCACAAAGTTCGCTACCTACAAGTCCAAACACCTAAATCAAGAATTTGAACTAAAATAAGCAACACAATGAACCTATTAACAAATCTCACCAAAAAAAAATGTTAATAACAATAATTAAACAGCTAAAACACAGAATCATAAGTATGAGCAACCTGATCACCTTCTGAAGGTGTCAATTCACCACCTCCAGGTCTCATCAAGGCTTTCATCAAGCTTCCAGGCACGATTTTCGCCTTCCTTTAGTCGCAGATTTATAATACAAACGCGAAAACGAAGACCATCAGAACCGCTGGTTATTAATAATTACGGTAAAGAAGCCAATAAGATATTACCTCTTCTCATCCTCAGTAGGCTCTTTCTTCTTCTGAGCTAAAGCTTCTTGCTCCATATCAGCCGCCATGAGCGATGAACTTAGCCTGAGAACTGAAATAGCGGCAGAATTGTGAGCAGTCTGAATTAAGGCCGGAAAGCAGAAGTAGTTGCGATCATTAATGGCGGACGGAGCTAAAGAAAACAGGCAACAACTAGCTTGAAGCTGAAGAGTTAGAATTCATGGCGGAAATTCAATCAACCTTTGAAATCTTAGTTTGAAGAAGAACAATCGAAAACTTCCAGTGGAATTTAGCTCAAGAACTCGAACTCAACGCAAGAAAATGTCGAACAAGCTGAAATGGAAAAGGTTCAAACGTGAGAATTACCTGAATTCGAAGCTCGCTAATGGCCGGGAATCGAAGAACAGTTGAACTCCTTGTTCGTGCTTCGTTGATCGGCTCTACCAAACTCCAGTCCGGCCTGGTCCTGGTCTGAGGATGAAAACTGGTGCGGACGGCGTGCCCAACCAGACTTCGGTCTGGGTCTGGGTCTGGGTATGGGCCGAATTGGGCCCATGGAACTGGGTCCTATCATTTTCAGCCCATTTTCATTTCTTCTCTTTTTTTTACCAACGATTTTTAACAATAAACTTTGTTGATTTTAATTATGGGTTTTTGCAAGAATAGACCAAATTGATAAAATATTTAGAACACTAGAAAAATTTGAAAAAAATTAGCAATCTTAGTTAAATATACAGCATAAAGTAATATTTTTTATACTGAATAACTAATACATACAGTATTGATGAGTACTATTTATATAGTATATTTGACTCTAGATACTAAATATTTTCAAATTTACCCAAATATGTAATTATTTTGTAAAATTAGACTATTGAATACAAATTCCCTTTTAATTATAGCAATTTTGTAAACAAATATAAATAATTGACTTGATTAAAGTCTATTAATTTTAGGAATTTTTGTATGTATTATTATGAAAGACAAATGTGTATTAAAATAACCATAAGACAATATAAGCAATAAATGCAGTAAATTTGATATACATACAATGAACACGATTCTAAACATATGATATTCAAATTAAAACAACAAACACATAAATACCTCGGGTTAATTTTAAATGCAACATTTTATTGAATATAACCATAAAAGACAATATAAACAACAAATGCAAAAAATCATCATCACTAGATTAAATATAGGATATTAAAAAAAAACACAATTTATACATTAATTTTTTTATCTTAATTTTAAATACAAAATTTTATTAAATTTAGGATATTAAAAAAAACAATATAAACAATTTATACAAGGGAAAAAACCTATATAAAATTTGCTAAATAAGAAATTTTCTTGTCGAATAGATGTGGGATAAATCGTGGAGGAGACTTTTTTGCTTGCTAGGTGCTTAGTGAATTTATGCTTAATTTCAAAATATATATATATATATGATCACTATTCTAAATATTGTATATTAAATACCAAATAACATATATATTAATCTTGGGGTATTAATTTTAAATACAAAATTGTATTAAACATAACCTTAAGAGAGTATACATCAACCAATTAACCTAAAACTATACAAATGAATGAAAATTTAGTTTAAAACAACTTCCAAAGTAAATAACTTTCCCATTGAACTTTTTCTACAAAACCTAATCAACAATAATAGAGTCACTAGAAAATTGATTTTTTTTTTTTAGTTATTATGGCGGTTGGTCGCTTGAAAATTCAATTAATGTCACAACCAATACAAGTTTGAAGTCATTGAGAGGATTGATAAATTAAACGGGATTCTAGCAAGCAATTTAATGTTGGATTTAGTTCTGCGGGACTACTTTTATGTGGCTTTTCTGTCTCCCAATTTCGCTCGGGCTACCTCTTTCTTTGGGAGCTGAAATAACAAGTTCAAAACACCTCGGTTGAGTTTCGATTCTAATTTGAATTCAATTGAAGAGTAAGCTTATTTATTCATGGTTCTAAGACCAATAATTCTAGCGGTCGACTCGCTTCTTTCAAATTGTTTCTCATTATTCAGAAAAGAAAAGCCTTTTATTTGTATAGGGTTCATTATGTCAATCGGAGAAGGTTTTTAGTGACAACACCTGGAAATATCAGAAGTGAGCATCTGGTTCCATCTTTCTTTCGTTAGTTAACCCACCTTTTTCTAAAAGGGATTGGAGTAGTTTTGTTTTGTTTTTTATTCAAGTCGATTTTTCTCTTCTATTCTAGGATTTGAAGATTCGGCTCCAATTTAGGGGGAGAAACATGCTGAGAGCAGTCTCTTTCGGAGTTTATCGTAAATAAGGTAAGATTGGTTTCAACATTTTTCAATCCAAAGTTTTTTTTTTTTTTTTTTTTTTTTTAAAGTCAATATTTCAAATATCTAGAAAATAATGGTTCATATGTAGAGTCCAACCTAATTCAACCTAACACAATAGTTAAAAATCAAACCAAATCCTCAAAGGACATCATGACAAATGACTAGTCATAAATAGAGTGATGATAGCCCAACATGGCTTAGTCTTAGTCTAAAGCTAATTACAAATGTGTACTTTTCTACTCAATCACACTACTTTCATGAAGCTTCTCACTTCACTTTATGACATCATTTTCCTCACTTTCAACTGCTTTTAATTCAACTAATTTCAATCAATTTTTAGTTACTGTTGTCTGGAAAATACAAATTCAAGAAAATATGAATGGAATGATATTTTTGGTTTGAAGTTAATAAAATAATAAAATGAGAGGAATTTAGGGTATGTTTGGCTTTAAGGAAATAAGTTGAGTTGGATTAAAATGAGATGGGAAGAGAAGATAAGTGAAAATAAGTTTATATTTGGGGGAAGGAAAGAAAAAAAAATGATAATAAAATTATATTTGATGGAAATAGAAAGAGAATAGCTGAAGTTTTTATTTAAATAAAAAAATTGATATTTAACAATTTTTTTAATAATAAAGTTATGTTTGATGGGATGGAAAGATAATTATTAAAGTTAACTCTTTCCATTTCGTACATGGGCAAATTGGTCAGACCTCTTTTTAGATTGAATAAAATAGTGGATATATGAAAAATCAAAAGAAATTCAAGAGGAAAAAAAATAGTTACTGATATAATAAAAAGTTATCATAAAAGATAACAATATTAGGAAGATAATGATTATCTGTGATCCAAATATGAATTAAATGATTATTTTTCTTTCCTCAAACACTTCATTTTAGTTTTTTTTTTTTTATAAATTTAAATGTAACTTTTAAATAATCAATCGTATTTGTATTCTCGAAACAACATTCCAATTGACTAGATCATTTGAGATAACCTTTAGAAATATGAATGAAATCCAATCTCAAAAAATCTTGAGATACAAATTGATGATAAATGGTAAGAAAGAGATAAAACCTTACGAATTTCCATTAACTTTTCATAAATATTTATAGTAAGTTAACTTTTCATAAATATTTATAGTAAGTTAACTTTTCATAAATATTTATAGTACGTGAAATATTAAGATATTTCAATAAATACTAAATAATGTTTAATAAATATTCTATCAAATCATAAATAATATTCAAATGTTAAACTTAACCTATACTAAAGAATATCTAATGATATTTATTCCTAACAAGTGAAACTTAAACTAAATGAGAAGATTAAGTAGAGTGTAATGTTGGAGATGTTCATATTATTTATTATGGAAAAGGTGAATGATCCTTACTACATTTTTTTTTTCTAAAGATGTGGATTATTAATCTGTTATAATTAATTAGTTTGGAACTCATCCTATCAAAAATATTATAAAACAAAAAAAACGTAAAATAAAATATGATAATTTACGCTCCATAATAATGTGTTAGCTATATTCACATGTAGAAAAAATAAGAATTTTATTAATTTTGAGATAAATAATCAAGAATATTCAATCAAATTAAGTTCATGCAGTATATTTTCATACAACCATATTATAATATATGGTCCAAAACACAAAAAAGTCTAATACAAACACATACAATCAATTTATATATTATGTTTATTTTTCAGACATTATAATATATGGTCTATCAAATATTTGATTTCTCTTGCAAGACTCTCGACTAAATAATCATGAAACATTTATTAAAAAATTTATATGAAAAAGAGTGATAATCTCACAACAATATATAAAATATATAAGTTACTTTTTTTTTTTATTATATAATATGATATCAAAGTTCATAAATATATAAATGAGTAATCGATCTCTCGTAACAATATATAAGACATATCATATTATATAATAACATCATAGCTTTAAAAAAAAAAATTGGTGAGAATCAAAATGAAAGCGACTAGATTCATTGCAAAGTGCGTGGGGGGCATAGACACGCGCACGAGCATGGCCCTAACTAACCCACAACGTGCCACGCTGTGGCCGGCGCCTTCTCCATGTGCCGAGTCCTGACTCGACCACCCAAAATATTATTCTCTTCATTTTAGAATGTGTTTATCCCATTATCAACCTTTTTTTCTTATTTTCGCTTTTTTTAATTATTTGCTAATTGTCTTTTTTTTTTTTTCTTTTTTTGTTATGTATAACAAAAATCGACTAAAAAATTACATATATAATACAAAACTAAAAATAATACATATAAATTGAAAAATTGAAAATAGTCGAGTGATTGAATTCAATTACTAGTTATTTATAATCACTCGAAATTTTAATATAAACGAATTTTTGATAAAAATGTGTTATAATTTGAATAGAAGATTCTAAATGTGGTATATACAACAAATTTCTTATATATATATATA
>JBBMEF010000025.1:12594903-12607525 GCA_037832685.1 Sicyos baderoa
GTTTTAAATGTTTTCATGCTTGCTGGATTCATGTTGAGTGTCGTTTTCATGTTTTTAAGCTCATGCATGGTTAGTAAGGGCACGTCATGTTCACTTTTTGGACGGGTCTTTACATAAATTCTCAATCTTTAATGTCTTTGACTCGTTTATGAGGTATCAAGCGTCGTTTCTCTACTCGTAAACTCCTAAACAATACGAAAACGTCAGTAAAAAACTTAAAATTTACACTAACAAATTTTTTTTCCAAATAAATGGACTTTGTATCACTTACTTGTATGTTTGAACATATAATATCTATGGTCTCTCACAACATTTTTCATAATGTTCTCAATACGTTTATTCACTAATGGATTATCCAAGTCAAGCTGGAAATGAACCTGTGTAATTTGAAATAATTTGAGCAATAAATTTATATAATAATATATTTTCACTTTGATCCCTAAAATATTGCATTTAATATTATACATTATTCAAACTCATTTATTAATAAAATATTATTTATTATTAATACAGTGTCATACATTAATTATTAATACGATATTATTATTAATAGCTATAATTATGGTTTTTAATTTTTTTTTTAAGAGAATCATATTTATAATTAATTTCTATTAAAAATTCAAACATTCAACACAAAATTTAAAGTCTAAATTTAAAAGTTTTAGCCAATATAAACAGTTGCTCAACGACATTCATTAGTGTATGCTCAATGATCAATAAGTTATGAGTTCGAGTCCTCACTCCTAATTGATGTAATCTCAAAATTTAAAGATTCTAAAAAAAAAGAAATTAAATCTAACTTTATTAAATGCTGATGAACCTATTTAAGAATAGGGTTCACTTTGAAATTTTTTAATAATAGGAAATACTGGAAAAATACAAAAAAAAGGGTCTAAAATATAATCTAACCCAAAAAAAAAAAAAAAAAAAAAAACTCACAGTTCTTCTCACTCGCCATTGCAGTGGGCGATTGAACCTTCTTCAGCCACAACAGCGGTTAATTCCTTCAAATCACTCAAGAACACTGTTCCTGTTTCATGATCTCGATTCTGTAAATCTGGCGGAGATTCGGCGGAATTCACTTCGGTAACAGCAGGGAAATTGTGTGGCGGAGATGAAGGGCGGCGGCGGCGGAGGGAGCGGATTCCCGGCGAAGAGGCGATGGAGAGGGCTTGTGATCGGAGTTCTTGGCCTTGTTGTTCTCTCAATGCTCGTGCCTCTTGGGTTTCTGCTCGGTCTCTACAATGGGTTTCGCAGTCCGGGTAATTTCTTTTGTTTTGGATCCTTGGCTGTGCTGAATCTAACGTTGACTCATCAGATCTGTTCGTTCGTTCGTTCGTTGCTGTAACTGTCTTTGTTTAGTGCTCTGCTAGATCTCGCTATTTTGCTCCTTTCATTTTAGATTTCATAATGTGTCGAATCTGTTTTCTTGCATCGTTCATGGCCTACTTCTTTGATTTTGAATCTTGTTTAAGTGTCGAATGCCCCGCTAATTAGGATAAGAAGCAATTCAGGCCTCTTCCCTCTTTTTTTGGAAACCGGGAAATCGGAGCATCCATACTCCAGGGGTAACCACACCCATCTCTAGGCCAAGTACATCGAAGGAATGGAGACACGGGAGCAAACCTTCAAAGCCCAAGTCTTCAATGACCGCGTCGTGGGGGCAGCCCTCTTACGTTACCTCTCCTATAATATTTCATTTTCCTTTCTCTTTTGATGTTCACACTGGTTTCGGGCTTGGCAATATTTCCCTTTCTCAGTTCCTCCTTTTCATGAAGAGAGATTCTTAACAAAAGTATTTTCTAACACCATGTATTTGCTTCTTCTGCAGGATATGCATCCGAATCGCAAAGCTCAAAACCAGTAAGGACTAATATTTGGTTTTAGAACTCAGACTGCTTGGTTCCATACAGGAAGAATGCAATCTGAATGGATTAGATCCTTCTCCGTTATGAATTTTGCTTCGACTGTCCCCTTTTTTTGGTTTTTGTTTCAATGAGCGTTTTTTTGGCAGGGGTTTCAACATAGTCATGTAGATGATATTATCAGAAAATTGGAACCAACTCTTCCAAAGGTCTATTGAGATTCTCTTAGTTCTCTGTGCATGTTAGTTTTTTTCTTGTATCAGTTGTAGATACTGCTTGGTCAGTTGTTGTTATTTATTTATTTGCTATAAATTTTGTTCTTGGACCAGTAATGGGTGTACATCATGGACCTTTAAATGAATATACCGTGCGACGTTTCATTTGGCGATAGTATTTTAAATTTCTTCCATCAAAATGCTTTGACATTGTAATTTTCTTAATATGATTATGAATATACCACAAGTAAACTTTTGAATAATTGTGCAATTGATTAGCTGAGCTGAAATCCAAGCTCCTATAAAGTTTACAGCTGCACCCAACAACATAGATCGTAGTGTTTGCTTCTTAGCTTTTTCCGGACTGGTTAACCGATTCCAGTTTTATTCAAATCAACAGTGTCCATTCTATATCATTCACCAGTAAAATAACAGTTAGTAGAGCAGGCTTGGGCTTTGGATGTCATATTTAATGGTATCTTTTTCTTGTTTTTTTTTTTCATAAGGTCTGATTTTTCCTACTTCAGTGTATGTGTATTGTTCATACATACGCACAGACATATAAATCCGTGTTTAAACTTTACACTATGTATCAATTTGTTAGTTTTTTCGTTTCTTGGTATTTATCTTAAACATTAATAATATATTGACACTTCGATATAAATGCCTTTATATTCTCTTACGAAATTGATGTTTAAGATTAATTATAATGATTAAGGGTTTCATCATTTTGGCATTGAAAAACGTACAGGATGATTGTTCTGAATTGTCTTTGGTCTGCATTGTCAGGACGTATTTCAGCACCATGCCATTGAACCTAAGAAGAAGGAAGTTAAAGATTTCATAGATAAGAGTCAGGAAGCAAAAGGTTTGGTTGAACGAATCCTTTCATGCAAGCATTTAGACAATATTTCTCCCTGGCATAATTGTAAATTTAAAAATTCTTGTTTGAAGAATTTTCAGGCTTAAAACCTCCAAAAGTTGATGCTCCGCCAACACTTTCCCATGAAAATGTATGAAAGTATTTGTCTGTGGTGTAACTTATAATGATTTTGGTTACAAGTGGTTTTTGTGGTTAACTTTTGTATGCCTTTCCAGAGTACAAAAGTCGGCGGTAAAGATCAAGCTACCCAACGTATGACTGCCATGGATGAAAGTGGAAAACCATGTGAGTGGAAGTTTGGGAGCTATTGTATTTGGCGAGAGGAAAATAGAGAAGTTATTAAAGATTCTATGGTAAAGAAATTGAAGGACCAGCTTTTTGTTGCTCGAGCGTACTACCCTAGCATTGCAAAACTTCCAACACAAAGCAAGTTAACTCAAGAAATGAAGCAAAATATTCAAGAGCTGGAACGTGTCTTGAGTGAATCAACCACAGATCGTGATCTTCCACCTCAGTAAGTTGTGGTAGTGTTTATGATTTTATTGATGAAAAGGATGAAAAGTGAAAAGTTATAACTCAGGATCCAAACCCAAGATTTCCCTGAAGAGGAAAGTGAACTTCAAGAAAAGCACATTTTAACCAAATCAAAACTCTCTCCTTAATTCCTTTGTCATGAGGTGTTATTATCTTTCTCCTCATAGCCTATAGAAATGGTTTTAACAGTGTTGTTTGTCCAGTTCACTCCAAACCATGTTCATCTAGCTTTAGAACCGAATTGTGAATTGTTCTTCATCATACGATGAGGAAATACCATGCCAAGTTACTGCTATATTAGTGTTTTCACGATTTTCAAAATTTTCATTGGCATGAGAAATCTATTAATTTATTATTTGCTAATACTCGTTAATTACGACTGCTGTTTGGCCCTTCAAGTGACAATGTTTGGTTTTAATCAAGTTGCTGAGTGTAGTTTATCCTTCACACATGATTCCCTTCTATTGTGTTCTGAAAATTTCGGGCACTCCAAGTTGTTCTTTTTACACCCTTTTTGTAATTACAATCTCACTATATTTTTTGTATCCTGTTTCGATAGGAACTATTTACTAGTTTGTACATCTTGACAAGTTTGCTATGAATATAGTCTACAACTCCGGGCTTCTTTTTGGAAGGGTTCTTAAAATTTTGAGATATTTATCACTGAAGCTAGCCTGAGGGCTACTAGCAGCTTGTCTGCTCATTACATGCTTGCAGATGTTTTTCATGAGATGAAAATTCATATATGTTATGCAAATTAATAAAAATTAAAATCTATGAGCATATTGGTAAACATATGTAGTATCTGGTTGCTTCACATATGACACTTTTTTTTACTTTTAGTTTATTGAATCTTCGTTGAAGATACCTTATATTTCTGCCCTGGAAAACTTTCGTCTTCTTCAATTTCTTAATCAGGATAGAGAAAAAGTCACTGAAGATGGAAGCTACAATAGTGAAAGCTAAATCATTCCCTGTGGAATGTCATAATGTGGACAAAAAGTTTCGACAACTATTCGATATGACTGAGGATGAAGCCAATTTTCACATGAGACAGAGTGCCTTTCTCTTTCAACTAGCTGTTCAGACCATGCCAAAGAGCATGCATTGCTTGTCTATGCAGCTAACTGTTGAGTATTTTAGGATTGATTCAACCAATTTGGAGATCTCTCAGGCGGAGAAATACGCAGATCCCTCTTTGAACCATTATATAATATTCTCGAATAATATACTTGCATCATCAGTGGTGATAAACTCAACCGTTTCGAATGCAAAAGTGAGTTAAACTATTTCTGTACTTCTTGTATATTTTCATTCTTGTCAAACTAACACTGATTAACTACTCTTTGTTGTTTTAGGAAAGTGGGAATCAGGTTTTTCATGTATTGACTGATGGACAGAATTACTTTGCCATGAAACTCTGGTTTCTGAGGAATAACTATAAGCAGGCAGCTATTGAAGTATTGAACGTTGAACATCTTAAACTTGATGATCAAGAAAATGCGACTTTTGTAATGCCTCAAGAGTTTCGTATTTCGTTTCGTACGTTGACCAACTCTAGGACTGAATACATTTCGATGTTTTCACATTTGCACTATCTTATCCCTGAAATATTCAAGAACCTGGATAAAGTTGTGGTTCTGGAGGATGATGTTGTAGTCAAGCGAGACTTATCAGCGTTGTGGAGTCTTGATATGGGAGGAAAAGTTAATGGTGCTGCACAGTGCTGTCATGTGAGATTGGGTGAACTGAAAGGTGTTCTGGGTGAGAATGGTTACGATCAAAATGATTGCACTTGGATGTCAGGATTGAATGTTATTGATCTGGCGAAATGGAGAGAGCTTGATCTTTCTCGAACTTTCCGTAGTTTGGTCAGAGAGGTAAGTTCCATGGCATTACCTGTGGTAAATTATGAAGGATTTAGTACAATTCTAGATATTTACAATTGTTTGCATCTGCTCTCACACAAAAAATAAATTAAGAATTGTTTTTCTAAGATCGCGTTTGATAAACATTTTGTTTTTAGTTTTTAGATTTTGAAATTTAAGCCTACAACAACTACTTCACCATATGTTTTTTCTTACTTGAATATCTATATCTTACCTATGTTTGTAAAATTTAGATATTTACAATTGCTTGCATCTGCTCTCACTCAAAAAATAAATTAAGACTTGTTTTTCTAAGACCGTGTTTGATAACCATCTTGTTTTTAGTTTTTGGTTTTTGAAATTTAAGCCTACAACAACTACTTCACCATATATTTTGTCTTACTTAAATATCTATATCTTCTCTACGTTCGTAACAATCAAACCAAAATTTGGAGAAAAAAAAAAGTTCCAAAAGATTATTTTGGTTTTTGAAATTTGGTTTGCATTCCCGTACTTTCTTAAGAAAATATGGAACACTTGGTAGAAAATTTGAGTAAAACTAAAATTAAATTTGAAAAACCAAAGATAAAAAACCAAATGTTCCACTTGGTAGGAAATTTGAGTAAAACTAAGATTAAATTTGAAAAACCACAGATAAAAAACCAAATGCTTATCAAACGGGGTCTAAGATTCTCATTTTACATTTACTTTAATGGTCATAATATTGAACAAGTCTTAATCTTCTTGATCATGGAACTTCTGTTACAAATGGGTATAATATGTTGTATTGCAATACTTCAGCCGGTGCCCCACCCTATTTTATGATTGTCATGTATTTTCTATGATGCGTCTGCTGATAATTTTTGTTTTCGTACTCGATGTTTTTGAGTCTGTGAGCCTCTAATATTTTTGGTACTGATCAAGGATAAATTTGAGTTTGAAGCATTAGACTATCTGACACTTTCCCTTCATATCCATTATTGAACAGAAACTGAGTAAGCAGGACGGATCAACCGATGCTGTCGCCTTGCGTGCAAGCTTGCTTACCTTTCAGGGCCAGGTCTATGCCCTCGACGATTCATGGTCTCTATATGGATTAGGTCATGACTACAAGCGTAATGTCCAAGACATCGAAAAGGCTGCTACACTACATTACAATGGTTATTTAAAACCTTGGCTGGAGTTGGGTATCCCAAAATACAAAGCTTACTGGAAGAAATTTGTAGACAGAGAAGACCTGTTCTTGAGCAAGTGTAACATAAATCCATGATAAGTTGAAGATTTCTACGAAAAGTCTGGAGCTCGACCTGTCAGGTATAATTTTCGTCGACAAACTGAACCGGCCTCAACTGATAAGTTCCCAACAGAGAACTCTGATATCATGAGTTTTGTTTGTGGTATTCATTGGGAATTGATAAAGAAGAGAAAGGGATAGAGGTTTCTGTTTGGCTGTCTGCTAGTTGGGTTTGTTGAATGAGAATCTGAGCTGAAGAGTGTGGCAAATAAGCAAAAGAAGCAAAGGGCTACCAATTATGTTCATCTATCAGGTTTGGCTTGGATTTAACTGTGCAAGTTAATGAGAATATCTGGTTGTCTCATATTAATATATAATATATATTTATATAGTTAGTATAGGTTCTCACCATTTATAGTGCAGCTACATTTTTTTGACAATTCCTACTCAATTTGATTATAGAGTTATTTGGAGGCCCTTTGCCTGTTTTTGTTAGCATTGTTTTATTTACTTTGATTGTGCAGCTATTATGATGGACTCATTGGAAATACTCTATTGTTCTTCACCCTATATTACTACTTCCCAGTTTTTAAGCTACCTATTCTGCCGGCTAAACTCGAGTGTAACTCAACTAATATGGTTACGGTTAGATTATTATAAACTAGGAAATTTGTTATGTATATCAACTTTAGGGGTCTCTATTAGAATTATAGCACATTTTTATCAAAAATTCGTTTATACCAAAATTCTGAGTGATTGAACTCAATCGAACTCAATCAATAACTAGTGATTGAACTCAATCAGTTTGTTAAGTGAATCAGTTTGTTAAGTGATTGAGCTCAACTGATTGAATTCAATTACTAGTTATTGATTGAGTTCGATTGAGTTCAATCACTCAAAATGGTTACGGTTAGATTATTATAAACTAGGAAATTTGTTATGTATACTAACTTTAGGGGCCTCTATTAGAATTATAGTACAATTTTATCAAAAATTCGTTTATACCAAAATTCTGAGTGGTTGAACTCAATCGAACTCAATCAATAACTAGTGATTGAACTCAATCAGTTTCTTAAGTGATTGAGCTCAACTGATTGAATTCAATCACTAGTTATTGATTGAGTTCAATTGAGTTCAATCACTCAAAATTTTGATATAGGTGCAATTATTTTTAATTTTGTGCTATAGATGCAACTTTTTAGCATATTTTTGTTATACTTGAAAAATTCCATATAAACTATAATAAATGAAGAGTTATTATAAATAGAGGATTATTTAAACGACATTTGTTGTGCAAATTATTATAACATGATTTATGATAGATAGTATTTGGGACACAATTTGTTATATCATGAATTACAATAACAAATGTTTCAAAAAAAATTCTTTTTTTTTTGTAAACTTAAAACTAATACTGAACTTCATCAAAAGAAAAAGTGAAATAATGAGAATACATAAACCTTTATTTTTTAACAACTGTTTTTTTTTAATGCTTATTTTATTTGATAAAACTTGTATTGGTATAGTTATGTACTAAAAGTACATTGACATTGGCTTAATTTGAGAATCTTAAATAAATATAATTTTTTTTTTTCAAAAATTGAATTAGTACATTTCATTTAAAAATAAGTTATATAATTTTTTTTTTTTTTTTTTCAAATTCAACAATAATTAAGGGTGGGAACTCGAATATGTAATATCATAATTATTATGTCATATAAGATGTAACTAAAGCTATACTTCAACATTCATAATAAAAATCAAGGAAAATAAAATAAAAATGTTTAGATAAACAGGCAAGCATGTTTAGACTAACCCATCATTTATATAATCGATGGGTCGAACATGAGTTGGCTATGATAATTCAACCCGAAATTTACATAACAATGTCCCAAACATACCCTTACTAATATAATTACAAAGGGTCTATTTATAAAGTTTCATCTTTCTTCTCCCCTAACTCGTAAATGAATAATTAATTAATTAATTGTCCACTGATTATTTATTCATCTAATGGTTAAGTAATTAATTAATATATTCAATATATTAATAAAAACCATAAATAATATTTATCTCATAAATATTTATAATTAATATATCAGGTCTATTAATTAGTTCTTTTAATTAATATTTGTCTAATAAATTTAATTTATTAATATATCTAATATATTAATAATTAGTTTTTTTTTTTTGTATCCTAATTAAACTAAGTTCCTCCCATTAATATGTTTACATATTGATTAATTAGCTTGAACTATTCAACTAAACTCTTCATACCTATTAATCTATCGTTCGTATGAGCTAGCTTGTGGACCTATAAATTGTAAGGGTCAATGATAGAAGATTACATAGACTAAACTCTTTAGGCCGAATTCAAAATACATTTAACTATGTTGCACTCTCATTCACTATAAAGCAAAGTATGTCCACGCATAAAATTAGTCATCTGCTAATTGACCATTTACGAGTTGTTCATAATTACATTTGGATCAAAAGTCCATTTTACCTTTGTAAGTATTTTCTTTTTCCTTAAGTGCTACTGACTTCTCTAATAAAAACTTGTCTATGGTTCAACCATAAACTGGCGTCCTCTCGGGCCAATAAGATATGGATACCCTTTAAGCCTTGCAATCAATTCTTAAGAAAACTACTTATCTACTTTCTCACAAATAAGGAATGAGTGAATTTTATCTTGTAACATTACGTTTCCAACTACTCACTATGAAAATCCCCAACGTGGGAGACATATTTAATCAACGTTGTTAATTATTCTCACTCGTACACATTAAATGACGCTTTCACAAGTAGGATTTTGCAACTCACTATATAAAGATACAAATTGAAATAACATACGATCATCCTTTTGAAATATTGATTAAATTCTTAACGTAATTATTTATACAAATCAAGTATTTCTGGTCCAATCTTATGCAAACTCTTTGCATAGATACCCCACTCACATTTCTCCATTTAGGACATGTGATTGATTTAAACATGCCTTAATGAGATTGTTTTAAAGACCATGCATGTAGGGTAAAGGCCTAGGTTGAGACCCTAGTTTGGAGCAGATTGTTACATCTACCTCTTTCTTAGAGAACGCAACAACCTTGTTGATGATAATGGTGAGACGAACTTCCTCTATTTAGGACACTTGCCGAGTTTATCTTGCTCTTTCTTTGGGCTTTCTATTGGACACGCCTCCAACAGGTTCTCCAGCGATGGTTCGAGTCTCTTCTAGAGGTGGAGAGTTTTCAACACCTTTTATTTTGCTGGATTCACCTCTACTTTTTCCTCTCAGAATAGGTCAGGACTCCTTAAAAGATAGAGAGTCATCGGCGACTCGCCTTTTGTTGGCTCGTTCTTTTGACCTACTCTCATATCCAACATACTTCTTCAGGTGTCTTTATGGATAAAAGACTCTATTGCATCCTTAAGGTCGTAACAATCAAAGGTGATATGTCCATGGTCTTGATCGAATAGACTAAATTGTAACCTACACCTCGTTAATCCTCAATTAATTAGGGTGTAACGATTTGGATAATAATAAGTGTGACTGCCTTGTTACAACTACTGGACAACCTTACCACACCTATGCTCAATTCGTGCACACCCATTGCATACCTTAGGTTACTTCATTAGGAGATTTTTAATGTCACAAGAAATAAGGCGTTCTACAAAATGGGAAACATTTAACCCACAAGGGTCAGCCTTGTGCCGACCCATGGGGCCATCCAGCTTGGTCGATCCTCTTGTGGGTCAGGTCCTCCCAGCCCTTACCTTCTAGACTAGGCTCCGTTTGGGTTGGGCCACTTAAATTTAGCCTCTCTTAGGACTCTCTTCAAACTAATGTGCTCCTTCATTGGGCCTTATTTCTTGGTTCATATGGTCCATCTTTAGTCAAATTTCCCCTAGAAACAAAACTTAAACATTTTCATTAAAAGAAAAAAATGGTTAACTATAAGAATATTCCTTTAACGCTGTTTAAAAGTTGTGGGTATTTTTGAAACATTTTAAAATTTAAGGAGTATTTTTGAAACAAAATTTAACTACTTTTATCTAAATTTAAAGGTGGAGATATGTTTTAACTTGTTTTTATACACAAATTCCATATTTTAGGTGCATTTTCTATAATTTGGTTGTATGCTAATAAATTTCGATGGAGTTTATTTCAAATCAAAGAGCTCTTGAAATTAATGTTTCATTGATGAATTTGTGTCTATTTAGAGACATGTACATTTTCAGCATGTGTGCACTTTTTGTGTTCTGTGATGTTTAATTCCACATTCGCTTGAGTAATCTGCATGCCATCTTTGTATTTCTTGTATATATCACGTTTGTAAAAGTGTCGAGTCCTATACGCTAACACAAATGAAGCCATGGCTCCAAGCAAAGTCACTGCAGATAAAATTCTGAAAGACCCGCTAAAGCACTCAGGCCCTGTGCAAGTTAGGCCCTTCCCATTCTTCATGCTACCACTTTTAAGGGCTTCCTCATCGTACAACTTTCCTACCACGTGCACATTTAGTATATAAGATCCCAATGGGACTACTAGTTGCCCACAATTTAGCAGCGTCGAGTAATGTTTGATGCCGAACAGATCAGAAATTATGGTAAATAACAACGGAACCTGGGCACCGAACCCAAACCCAATTATCAACGAAGTTGCATAGATTGAACTTGGATATGGGAATGCGATAGAGAGTAGGCCGAGACAGGTAAAGACATGGGTGAGACCGAAGATGAAAGGACGAGGTATTTTATATTTGGTCATAAGGGTTTCAGAGATGAAACCGGAGAACACCCGACCAAAGAAATTGGAAATGGAAAGCCATGAAACAAACATGTTTATATGTTGCGTTTGGTAATGAAGCGATTCCGCAATTTGTCCAAGGTTATCGATGGCGGCAACAGACGACCCACATGCAGTGACTGTGGTGATGAAAATAAGAGCCATGTCTTTACTGAACAAAGCTTGAAGGACGTTGAAGTCATCCCCTCTTTGAGGCTTCGAAGTTTCGGAAATTGGTTCATCCATAGGTTTTTTATGATCAGGAACGAATATAGTGAAAGATGGATCCTCGGATGTTTATTTATTGAGATTTAAGAGAAAAAGTTCTTCTTTAATTGCGATAAGAAGTGGGAGACAGAGTAAGGTTGAGATGATTGTGACGCCGCCCACATAGGCTGCGTGAGAGAAAATGGT
Source organism: Sicyos baderoa (assembly GCA_037832685.1). Taxonomy (NCBI): domain Eukaryota; kingdom Viridiplantae; phylum Streptophyta; class Magnoliopsida; order Cucurbitales; family Cucurbitaceae; genus Sicyos; species Sicyos baderoa. Next base: position 12,606,706 of record JBBMEF010000025.1, read on the forward strand.
TTGCTTTTGAGTTATGGTGAGAGAGAAGATGAAGACTGCAATTGTTATGGCGACGAAAAGAAGTTGGTATAAGACTTTCAGGTCGTGTGGATGGTTGGGAGCTTTGATTGGACGAATAGAAAGGAAGAAAAGAAGAGATGCAATGGAAGGGAGTCAGGAGAGGAGGAGGAGAAGGTTGGCTGGGTTGTTGGGGCCGTAAACGGCTAAATAAGTCTGAGTCAAGACCGCCCCACCGAGGCCAACGAAGCCCTTGAGAAGGCCGAGAATGATGCCCCGTCGGTCAGGGAAGTTTGTTACGCTGCTGACCATAATGGCAGTGTTGGCAAAGTTTTGTGAGTTAGCAGAGAGGTAAACGTAAAGAAACATGAGCCAGAATTGGGGTTTTGGGATGTAGCCGGCAATAGAAAGCCAAATCATGAAGTAACTGAAGAAATTGGTGAAGGATCCAACAAGAAAAAGTACCCATGGGGGAGCCACCTCAGCCAAGAGTCCAGCAAAAATTCCGAGATCGGAGCCTAGATCTTTGGCAAATCCCAAGGTAGTAACTTGGGTTTGACTATAATCAAATTGGGTCTTCATGACTTTCGAGTATGCTCCAAACAAGTAAGTTGAACCACAACCAATCATGATAAAAAACGACGCAAATACCATAAACCATCGTCCTTCAACAACTTGTTTCACAAACCCCCTATTTTCTGCTACTTTATTCTCGCCCATACTCATCCCAATGAAGATTGAAAGATTAATGAAAAATTGTACTTCTTAGACCATTTTTAAGAAATAATTACAAATTTCTCATAAAAGAGAAATAATTGCAAAT
>JBBMEF010000025.1:12608399-12621481 GCA_037832685.1 Sicyos baderoa
ATTATTATTATTATTATTATTATTATTATTATTATTATTATTATTATTATTATTATTATTATGTTAGTTTTAATTGAGAGGTAAACAACAAACTCTACTTAGAAATTACTTGAAAGTCAAATACTGATTTTTAAGAGCAAATCGCTGACGTATGAAGTTGAATTATATTACAATCAAACAAGTCAACAGGTCGTTATATGACTTCATTTAAAAGAATAATAATAATAAATAATGATTAAAAATTAAATAATAATAATAAATAAATAAAACCCTCCAAAATAACGAGAAATAAAAAAACATAAATGATTATCGTGCAACTTTTGTAGAATCATAAATAATTATCGAGCACATTCTTATTTTTTGTGAAACAAAATACGAGAAATATTAACGTTATCCAACAAAGCGTAAGCTTTCTTCTATCTGCATCATTCTTTCACTTAATTATCATTTAATCTTCAATTAGACATCTTCATAGAACTTAATATCGGCGCCCACCTTAAACTTCAATAAAACACTATCAGATAGCAAAACTTCACTCTTGACATTTGAGATACAAACAAGACCTAGCATTTTAGGTCTTAATTAACTATCATATATTAATTTAGTAGTTAAGAAAGAATCACGAGATTATGAGTTTTATTTACGATGAAACTTATCTAATAATTAATTTTTCTATAAGTTTCCTTCGTAACCAAATATTACAGAATCTGGTAATTTGTTTCGTGAGAATAATCGATATACTTGTAAGCTAACTCAGATATAGAAAAAAAAAACATTTATGTCTCAATATAGTTAGATTATGGGCCTCAAATTGTCCTTTGTATAGCTTTATGGTCCCCTTAGCAACCTCTTGATTCATAGGAGAAAGAATTGAATCCAAATTGGAACAAGTCCACATGTTTAGTAGTTAACTAGTTGGATATAGTGGGAGTAGGTACACAAATGAGCTTCCCTATTGTGAACATAGTCCTTTTGTTGTTTTCTCATGAGCCAATTGCAATACAAATACATCAAGACAATATATTTCAATCAAATCCCATCAAAAGAAGGATTTGAGTGTAACAACATTGTTTTTTTTTTCTCTCAAATTTTGATAATCACCCCCTCCCCTTTTCCATCAACTCCATTATTTTTAGGTTGGGTAAGGCATGATCTATCTTTTCTAAATTTTATATTCACATGCATAATTTAAATTTAGCTGTTTTTTTTTTCTTTAAAAAAAATCTACTTTTTAAATTAAAAGAACAACAAAAAAATGACCAAAATTGAATCATATATGTGAACATAAAAAGATAGATTAGACAAGGTATGAATTAAATTGCTTTCTTATTTTTATGAACACTACCCATGATATTCCTCCTTAGGAAAAAATATTTTGTTTCAGATTTCTTGTAACACTTGAAAAAATATTAAGTTCAATAAACATTTATTTTTTATATAAATAAAAAAAAATTAATAATCATTTTTTTTAGATTACAACAATTGGAATGAGAATTCGAAATCATGATTTCATGGTTATTAAATGCATTCAACCAACCGAAAGAATCCTAATAATTATTTGTGTAACCTCTTAAAATGACAACTATGATGATATTACTGAAAGGAACGGTGGCATGATGGTTTCATTATTTGGTGAAAATCCAATTCAACATCGTAATCGTGGGTTGATCCTAAGAATCAGTATTATTTAAGAGCAATAGTACCCTCTTAATAGAATTTATGGTCTTCCTTCCCCCATCTTGTAACAACAGATTAAGATATTATCTCATCAATTAAGAAGTGTTCCTAATGTACTTGTCCATAGTAATCTCATAATTTTGCATACTTTATATGATTGTCCTTCAATCATTTGAAGGGCCTTCTTCCTTGCATTTTCATGTTTTTTTATATGTTCATGTACCAAAAGTGTCTCTCCTCATGGACCATATTATCATTATATTATTTTGAAAGTTGTGGATGAAAATTGCATGCAATAGGGAAGGTGAAGTATGAAATTCCTTAACTAGGAAGAAATTTTACATTATAATATTACTTTGGCAACTTTTTGATCGTCTATTTTAATTATATATTTTTTTTAGAAACATTTCATTCATAACAAAATTTTGAGCTTTTTTTTTTTCATATTTCAATTTTACTCTTCACCATCTCTTAATTGAAAATTATTTGCTTTCATTGAAGATTATATTATTGAAAATTATCTATAACATTAACTTACTTCAAATAAAATGGACTAAGTTTATATTTTGCTCTTAATATAATAACCTAAAACTAAAATAAATTTAGAGAATAGTAATTTCCTAATTAGTCGTTTGCACGATAGAATTGGCTAGTTTTGGCTTTAAAATGCAAATGGTAATTTTGGTGGCATAAGCTATTCAGGTACATAAAATGGAGATAAAGGTTAAAACCTTTTTAGATTAAAAAGGAAAAAAAAAAAAAAAAATTAAAAAATTAAAAAGTTGAAAACTTTTTAAAAAGGTAATGACAAATTAGGGAAATAGTTAATTTGGGAAACTATTTAGGCAATCGTCTAATAAAATTATTTAAATGCATGTCTAATTTTAATTTCTACAAATAAAAATTAACTTAGGTGTAAATACAAAAAGTTTAAACTGCCCATCTAATTTTATTACTTATTTTTTTTCTAATTTTTAGAAAATAATATATTCCTTTAACTAACCTGAGAGAGAAATTATATATTAACAAACACCTAAATTTAAACAATAAATCAAAATCTTGAGTTCAAAATTTGAAAATTGCTATTAAGAATTATGTTGGTGGTTATTTTTTAAAAAAAAAATAGAATTAAAATTGTTTACCCTATACAGAAGGGCGCACGTCCGAGGTCCGTGTGAGTACGACTGCAACGCCATTTTCTATGCTTGTTTGGACGATGTCTGCCAAGAGACAGCAGCCAATATACATGCCCCTGCGAACTCGCTATACATCCACTGTACGTCCCCGATTCATCCTTCAATATCTTCGACGTTCGTTTGTGCATGCCTTCTTTATATGGTGATATGCACATGATTTTTGAGTTCTCGTCCAAATACAACTTTTCCTCAATAGACGATATTAGAATGAATTGGGGCATGTTGCATATGATATCAACCACACCCGTTGTGTAGTCGGTGTAAATATCACCCTCGTCCCATCTACTATTAAAGAACACGGAAACGATGTAGTTGCCATTCTAAAAATCAAACTCGAGCTAATTTGGAAATGATGAACCGAAAGGGTTGAAATATGAGAGAAAGAGTGTAAGAATGAAGATGTGGGAATGTAACAATGGTGGAAAAAAAAAAAAAAAAAACCCCAAACCTGTAAAACGATGGGTTTAATTGTTAAAATAATAATTAAATTGCTAAAAAAAAACTAATTTATTTAATGAAAAATTACGAAATGTGAGGTGTCAACTACTAATCCTAAAATGTTGGGTTATTTCGTTTAATATATACATTTATGGGAAATTGTATTGGATAGTCCAATTTTACATAATAATTACAGATTTAGGCAAATTTGAAAAAATTTGCACCCATAGTCAAATATATAGTATAAATAATACTCATCATACTGTATTATGTATTAGTTATTCAGTATAAAAAGTATTACTTTATACCGTTTATTTGACTATGATTGCTAAATTTTTTAAAATGTGTCTAGTGTTGTAAATATTTTATCAATTTGGTCTATTCCTACAAAAACTTCTACATTTATTCTTATTTAATTAAGGTAGTGCAAACTAATTCCCCAAAGGTGGAGATAGAAAATGTGTTTAATTTACACAAATTCTAAAAATAAAGAAGAATAAAAAAGACATGAAAATTTTCTCTTTCATGATTAAGAAAAATTTTAGACATACAATATTTTCTCATATTTCCCAAAAGATAATATGATATGAAAACAACGTTTTTATGGTGCACGTGAACTCCTCGTTGTTGTCAATCATTCTTATAGTTTGTTTTTAGAACATCCTATCGTTTATTTCAAACAATTTTCTACTATAAATTTATTAATTTCTTACCGAACATTTTGATTATTATGACATAGTAATTGAAATTAATTTCGTAATATTTTCTTTTTTTTAACCCTTGTTCTGGTTGAAAAAAATGACTTAAATATTATTTTGATAACATACTTATCTTTAAAGTATATTGGTCTATAAACTTTGTATTAAAAAGTAAATGGTTTTACCTTTAGGGTTGAGTTTTAGAAAATTAAATTTTGTACTTTCAAAAGAGCTTAAAATTGGCACTTCATAGATATAAAATTAATATTAACTAAAATTAGTTTCATGAAGATGGAATGACCTTCGTTGGAATTTTCGAATTTCTTAACTTATAAGGTTAAGATTTTGATTTGGGTCAATTTTGTTCATGTATGTTTTTGTTATCAATTTTACTATCGAGTTGTGGTATGAGACTATTATCTTTGTTGGAGGTTGACCATAATTATGGTTGTTCCTCGTTCGAGAAGATAGAAAGTAATGCTAGTTGTTAATTTATGAAGTTATTTCAAAGAAAAAAACCTCATATCTTTTAATATGGCATTGTAGTTCAGAGTATTCAAATTCAACACAATCGAGTATTTGATAGATAAATTCAAATCCAACCTAAAAAGAGTATAATATAGATCTTACTCAAAATTGTTAAACTTAAGTAATGACTACCTTGAAGGACATATTGGAAGTTCTCACTTTCTTAATAAAAATAAAATATATGAATAAAAAATTAATTAAAATTGGTTTCCTAATATTAATAATTTAATATCTAGATAAAATGTAAACATATGTATGAAACTTATAAAAACCGAGTTAACTTTAATAAAATATAATATAAATTCTTTTATTATATTCTAGTATTGCGATTAATTGCGAGGTTACAGGTTCAATTATTCATACTTGCTCTTAGCTTAAAATTTGGCCCCTTTTATTAGTTAGAATATTTACTTTGACTTGTTGAAAGTAAAAAAACCTCAAACCCAAATGTAGGGCAAGGGAAAGCAAAAGGAGAATTATTCAAAAGGCAAAGATAATTTGGTATACATTGGACATAGGAAAAAGGGAATTACAAAAGCTAGACATTATGGTTGTGGAGAAAGGCCATAAAAATAAGAGATCATAATAACAATATGATTATGATTATGATACTATCAAACAAAAACAACACCATTACATGGAATCAAAAATGCAACAAACCTCAGTACCGTGGAATGTGGTTGTTGGCCACCGCCGCCGCCACCGGAGCATGGTGATGGAACGGCGGCTTCCAAGCCGATGCCGTCAGCAAGCAAAGGTCCTTCCACCCTAGCTTCAAAGTCCCATTGTCTTCCACAAGCGTGTAGCCATCCGAAGGGAACATTCCGAGGAGGAGCGTCGCCTGAGTTGCTGCATTTCCGGCGAGAGAAATGCCCTTGAACCCAGATTGCTGCAGCTTTTCTCTCCAGTTTTGGAACTTCACTTCGCCGCTCCTCGACGGCCCGCCGACCGCCAGCACGTTTCGAATCTCCCTCGACAAGAGTTGCTGCTCCACTAAGTGCCTCTCTTCGCTCTCTTCGCCGTAGCTTACGCCCAATGAGTCGAACAGTGCTGAATAGTAATGAATTGCCTCCACGAATCTTCCCAAGAATGAGCCTGTGTGGCTCAGATCTTGTTCCACCACAGTCACCACTTTTGGAGCCAATCTGATATCAGTTTCAAGCACAAAAGATAACAAATGAATGAAGAAATGAAATGGATGAATTATTCAGTCAAATGTCAAAGATATGAGATCAATGCAGCTTTATCCTGTGCATTTCAGAGATATCAATGAAATTAAGGCAACCCCATAAACTCAAAGTTGTCTTTCTAATCAACTTTATGCTTGGTTTAATTACTGTTTCAAGACTAAGGATCACTGTTTATTTCTTTTTTGAAAACTGGGAAATCAATCCTCGCATGTACCTAGGGGAGACGTCGAATGAATAGAGACATAGGAGGTGTCTACAAATTAATGACGAGCACTAAGAATCCCTATTCATGCTAATGAGAAAGTAATTAATGGCAAAACCCCATGAAAGATTTAGTTAATTTGTTATACCTTTGCAAAAGCCATAGTGTGTTGGAATCAGAACCAGTGACTTCATAAAGAGAATGCTGCATCCAATGGACGGCAACAGCTTCTCTCTTGCTCACGTTGAGCTTCTCCAAGTCCAGATTGCCAATTTTATCTGTAACAGGAAAGAAATCAAACGGAAGGCCGAGTTTCTCGGCGAATTCAGTCAGGCGTTTGCCAGTGGCTTCGAGAACCTCCTGGGAGGTTCCGAGCCCGGTGAGGCGCACATACGGCGGCCCGCCTGGCCGAGACGCCAAGATGTGGAAGAGGCCAGGCCATTGCAGGCCTTGCATGATGTCTAGATCTATAATGTGAACTCTTTCTTCCCTTTCAAAGGCTTCTTGGATTGCTTGATTGGCTGTGAAGTGTGAGAATTTGACAAAAGGGCTAATGCCATTGAAGACTTGGAAGGCGGATGCTATCTTCTGGCTGTGCGTGTGCGGCACCAACGTCGGCGGCAGCGCTGCGTAAATGCCTAAACACGAGCTCACAAGCCTCGCCGACATCGCTTCCGAGAAATACGCAGCCACCCTTTGTGCTGACGTGCCGAAGGGCGTCGACAACTCAGAGATTTCCAACAACATCTTGTTAGCTTCTTCTAAATTATCAGCAGAAACAGCTTCAGCACATTGTAGCAGCAAAGTCAAGAGATGCAAGCCTTCTTCATCTCTCTTCTGTTGCCTCATCTCCTCTTTAATCTCTCTAATCAACAACGCCGTCGTCGAAGGGTTATTATTACCCGTCGACGAGGGCGGTGGCGGTGGCACAGCTGCCACCGCCACCTTCTGCTGTTCCGGTACTGGCTTAGAAGCAATATGGTTTAAAGGAACAATAGATGGCTGAGTACTAGTGTCTCCGCCGCCGATAACAGCGGCGGAGCCCGTGGGGAGTGGCGGGGCTGCTCCCCACGGGGGATACTGCTCGTGAAACGACGGCTGAAATGAAAAGCTAGTAAGATTATTCATAGATGAAGAATCAAGATTCAGCTTCAACCCAGAACAATCCGGTTGTTGTTGTTGTGGTTGTGACTGTTCTTGTTCATGACCGAACTGCCTCGGCGGCAGTCCCAGGCCGGTCACCGGCGCTGGTGACTTCCTCAGCCGGTGATCCTCGACAACAAAACCAGGATCCGTCAAAGAACGGAGACGAAACTCAAGAAGGTTCGCAAGATTGGGGTTACAAGGAAAAATAATATCACGAACGTTTTGGATAAGCTGAGGAATCGAAACGGCGGTGGAGCTGTGAATCAAATCCTTAATAATCCCGTCGATCCAAGCGGTGGCGGCGGAGGAATCGTCCATCGGAGACGACACAGCGGCGATAACGGCGGCGGACGAAGAAACAGGAAGATTATTATGAACAGCAACCTGACATGGATTCGATTCCGGCGGAAACAAGGGCAAACCGGAAAAACCACAAACCGGAGGACGAAGAACAACCGGAATCGAGCAATCGATAATGGAGTTGTGGTTGTTGTTGCTATCAGAACTTAACGGATTAGATAAATTGGACGGTTCCATTACAACTGACGTAAGAGAAGTTAAATTAAGAACAGTAGTGGAGTGGTTGTTGTTAACGCCGCCGCCATGGCTAGGGTTTGAAGAAGACGAAGAACAACAGTAAACATTACTACCACCGCCATTATTAACAACCTTACTATTACTGATTTCTCCGCCTGTAAACGACCGACCGGAACCCAAACCCCGCCGGAAAAACCTCGGTTCTTCAACCTCCATCTCCGACGCAATTCTCTTCCTCACCATTTTCACAGCCGAGGGCGGCGGTTGAGAGCCCTGAATCTGAACAATCTGCTGGTTGCGTTGGTTGAGTTGGTTGAGTTCGTCGCCGGCGGCGGTGGTCAGACCGAAAGCAGCCATGGGAGGTTAAGGTGCGGCAATGGCGGCGATCTGGGGGTGGTGGAAATGGGCGCCATTAACGGGGAATTTGAAGAGGTTTTGAGATCTCCAAACAGAAAAGGGCAGGGAGATTTGGACAAGGGATTTCGAGGAATCGTTTCTATGGGGGAAGAACACAAGGCCCTATGAAGCTTTTTAATAATGCAAAGTACATGGAAGCCATGGATTTTGGATGCATCTGAGAAGGAAGAGATTAAAAATAAATTGTGGGAAATCGAGAACAGGAACTGGAAAAGAAACAGTATTAAAATGGAAGATGAGAGAGATTCGGAGAGACCCACTAAGAACAGGATGAGATTTTTTTTTTTTTTTTTTTTTTTGATTTTTTTTGAATTTTGGAGATACAGTTAGGGCAGGAGCTTCATCAGTGTCGCGTCCATGGCGGAAATGGAGGAACAGAAACGACCCACCATTGTTGCCAGTTTTGCGATTTCTAAAATCTGTTTTCAAAAAACACTACTCGCTTTCATTGCCCCCCCTAATAATATTTGTTTATAATAACTTATTTTTTACTTTTGAGTGATTTTTCTATCTTTTAAAAAAAGATAGTTTTGAATGTTTTATGAGAGCTATGGTATAATAGTACACCCAAAATCTATTGGTCATTAGATGTATGTTGGTCGGTTACGGTTTTTATCGGTTAATATAATATGTTTTTAATATATTGGTAAGAAACATGCAATTAAGTAGAGTTTACGTATCTAGATTCAAATACAATGTATTTAAGAAATGAATTTATATATATATATATATAATAGTATCATGCATATTTTTTTAATTTGTTTGTATATTTACAAGGTATGCGAGTTAGTTTTTGAAAGAAACTAAAAAAAATGATACAACTAATAATCAACCTAATCCAAAGATTATGTTGGGTTTAGTTACTCTAATATATAGAGTTAGACAGGTTTGTCCATTGACTAATTCAAATATTTGGATTTATCCAAAAATTTATTCAATTTAAACTAAGTACACTTTGGAGAGGGATTTTAAGTAAAAATCTTGTGATTTTTAAACATACTTAATTGATGATGCATGTTTCATTTTTATAAGTATGGGAGATTGGAATTTATAACTTCTTGATCAATAGATCTACACCTCTTCGTGCTCTATTTGACCAGTCTATTTTCTTTCAAAATCGGTTAAAACATAGTATTTATATTTTATGTTTGTTCTATTTAAATTTTGAGAATTCAATTTCAATTCATATAGTTTTTGAAACTAAGAAAAATCTTAAAATTAGTCCTTGAGGTTTAAGAAAAAAAATGTCAAATTATTTCCCATTAAGCAAAAGCATAGTATCCAAATGGATGTCAATTCAACCTCTTGTTTACTTCCTTATTTAAAATTAGATGATTCAAACTTATAATTTATTATTTCTTTAAAAAAAAAAAAAAAAACTTATAATTTATTATATTTTTTTTAATATTCATGACTGTACGAGTCAGTTTTTGCACACCTCGACTAATATCACGAAAGATACTGTATGACCCTACAATATTTGGATGTCAAGGATTTTCGCGCTTCTCGACTAATGTTACGGGGCATACCGTCTGACTCTATAACATTTGGATGTGGTCACCATGGGAATAAAACTCATCACCTTATGCATTTATAGGTCCTCTTTGACCAATTGAGCTATTATGTTATACAATATACAATTGGTGAATATCAATTCAATTAAAGACATAAAGACCCCGTTTGATAACCATTTGGTTTCTTGTTTTGGTTTTTTAAATTTAAGCCTATTTTCTCTCAAATTTCCTACCATTTGTTTCATCCTTTCTACCATGTATGAATATTTCCTTAAGAAAGTAGGGGAAGAGTAACAAACTTTTAAAAACAAAAAAAAAATAGTTTCTCAAAGTTTGTTTTTGTTTTTAAAAGTTGGTTAGTAGTCTCTTACTTTCTTAAAGAAAGATAGATAAATAGTAGGAAGTATGGAGCACATTGTGGGAAATTTAAGAGAGAATAGGCTTAAATTTGAAAAACAAAAAACAAGCAATCAAATGGTTATCAAACGGGGCCAAAACAATTTATTTCTTTGAGTTTGAGAAAACATCTTCACCTTATTTATAATTTTTATTGTTAAGTTACAATATTATTCTTCTTATTTGACCTAATAATTTCATTATTTGGTGAAAATTTCCGCCATGGTAAATTCGAACTTGTTGGTATTTGACTCTCAATTAAAAGAGACCATACAATAGTACTCCTTAGGTAGGGTTTCCTCTCCAATATATATTAAAAAAAAAAAAGATTTTCAATTATTCAATCATGTTAACTTCGAAGTTAAATAGGTTCAACTTGGAACAATTCATATCTTGTAAACATTTCGAAAAATTTCATAAGAAATATGTAAATAAATCGAAAGTGTCATTGTCCCCAAGAGAGTGGCACATTGGATGAATACTTAGATTTGGAAGGTATACTCCCTTCAAAATTTCAGGTTCGAGATTCACTAGTGATCGGGAACCGACTTCAAAAAGAAAAAAAAAAAAAAATCGAAAGTGCCATTATGTCCCTACAAACTTGCTCTGGGACAAATCCTCAATTATCTATTAATTTTCAAAGACTATGTTAAGAATTTAAAAATATGATAGTAACTAGTTTCAATTTGACTTTTCAAAAAAGAAAAAGAAAACAAAAAAGCTTCCAATTGCTTCCATGAAATGATGATAAAGCAGTCTAATAACCAGTTTTGTCAACTCCCTCTCCCAAAGTTTTAACATTCAATCATCACTGTTTGAAAATTCTCCATTTTCACAATCCTTTGGGTAAATTTTCAGTCAACCATCCAATTCAAAACATGTAAACTAATATATTTTAGTTCAAAAATATCCAAACCATAAGTGTAGCAATGTTGTTGGATAGAAAAATAAAACTTTTTAATGTTAAAATATTATTTTGTTTTCTCCAAATTTTTAAAAGTTTCATTTTAGTATAAACTTTGTTCTAATTTTAGAGCTTTTGAAAGTTTAATTTTACTTATAATTTGGATGCTTGTATTATTTCAGTATCTACATTCAATAAACAAATAATAATAATAAATTAAAGCTGGTCTTTAGAAAGAAAAAAATTGTTTATCTTTCTTTTAAAAGCAAATATTTAAAAAGGTTATCATATTTCTCTATAAATCTTATAAATATGTTCACATTTTGACATTATTGAAACAAATTTAATAATATTAATTTCAATTTTATCATAATTTTTTTAGTGTACATTTTTTTTCTGAAGGTGCAATGACAATTCTTTTTTCATTTATTTTGAGATAGGTATTTTTTTAAGATCAAATACTATATTAAAACAATAGCCAATCAATGCAAGTTTTCTTCCGCCAACATGAACAATTGCTCACCAACATTAGTGTATATCCAATGACCAAAAATCATGGATTCGAATCCCCTACTCCAATTATGATAATCTAAAAACAAATGCAAGTCTTCTCTCTTCCCCATTGATCTCATATTTTTTTATACTATAATAATTGGAATTCGAAGATTTAAACTCATAATCTATGAACAAATAGATATAATTGAGTTGTTTTTTGGCATATTCTTCAAATAAACAAATTCATACTACTTTGTTTTAGTTTTTTATACAAATTGGGAGAAGAAGAACCAACAAACCATACATAGAAGACACAATTACTTTCAAATAATATGAACACTACTCGTTTTCACACATCCATTATTACTCTCATTTTATCTTATATATATAAAAATTTATTTAAAATTCTCACTCCAATTTGATAAATAAAAACTTTATTTTTGAAAGTAGTTTTGAGGGGTTTTTTTTTTATTATTTTTGTTGACATGAAAGTAATTTAAAATTTGGGAGGAAAAAATGGGAATCAATCAATATTTTGATGAGAAGAAAAGCAATGTTGAAACATGCACTTGGGAAGAAGTAAAAAAAGGAGGAACAATGAAAAGTGCATTGATAAATCCCCATATAAGTTTGAAAAGGTTGAAGCAAAAGGGATTGGTAAAAAGGTGGGATATATAAAGTAATTAATTACTTATTATAAATAAATAAATAAATAAATAAATAAATATGTGATTGGAAAGCGAGAAGATTGACGTTATAATGAACAAAAAAAATAGCCTTATTGGAAATCTCACCATTGGCAAACAAGTCAAATTCATGGGGAAATGAAACCCAAAAGTACGGTCATAAAAATTGAGAGTTATAATAAAAAAAAATTGTTTAATTTTTTTTTATTAATTTTTTTTTTTTATAGAAAAGTTAGAGAAATTTGTTTGATTAAATGTAAATTCAAAATGTGTAGTAATTTTATTTTTTTAAATGATTAAAAATTAGTAGTTGAAAATTTATTATTTTAAAAAGTTGAAAATAAATTATTAAAAATGAGTGGTTAGTATCGATTCGTTATTTTGAATTGTTATAAATGAGTAATCAGAAAGTTGAGTTATTTTAAATAATTATAAATAAAATATTAGAATTTCTCGAAAAATAAAATAAAAGAGAAATGATAAGTTATTTTGAAAATGAATATTGTGATTATAAAAGTATAGAATAAATACGAGAAGTTAACCTAATTTATCTTTTTGAATTAAAGAGTTATTTTTTTTAGTACAAATTGTGGAAGAGGATGTCACCAACTCTATAAATATGGTACAATTACTTTCAAATAAATGAGAATGTGATCAAATCCATGACTATGGTATTAACATAAATTTCCATCAATGAATTCTTAAAGTCTAACACTTTTAAACTTCTCTATGAAAACACTTTATACGGAGGATTAAATAATAATATCAATTTTTTGGGATCGAATCTATGACGTTAATGTTGAACTGATTTACAACCAAACAATAAAATCATTATATCACTCACCAATTTGGTACAAATGTTTGAAATGTAATTGTATCCTTAATCTGACAAGATTTTCTTGCATGTGAAATTTGTATCATAGTTCATTTTGGTCCCGGTAAATCTCAAAAAATATAAATAGAAATATGGATGCTATTTTTATGTTGCTTTTTTTTCTTTTTCTTTTTTTTTTTTTTTTTTTTTTTTTTTTTTTTTTTTTTTTTTTAAAGAGGGGGTG
>JBBMEF010000025.1:12621581-12665051 GCA_037832685.1 Sicyos baderoa
TTTCAAACTAAAGGGTATATAGGTAATTGTTATATTTTCGAATTTTGTAAATTAAAATAGGAGGTTTTATTTTGCTAATATTTTTATAGAAGCATAAATTTGCAATTACTTTTTAAAATAGGTCTAATCATGCTAAAAGCTCATAGAAATTTAGCATGAATCCAAATAGTTAATATATGACAATTTATTAAAAACGAACATTACACACACACACATATATATATATATATATATATAATAATAATAATAATAATAATAATAATAATAATAATATATCATTCATGTTAGACATAATAATATTCTTACAAAAAAACCTTAGTTAAAAAAAAAAAAATATTAGAGATACTTATATTAGAGGGATAGGTAAGAAACAAACACCTATTCTAAAAAATATCAATTATATGGAACCTAGTTTACAAAACGTATACATAAGTAAGATCTCGTTTGATAACCACTTAATTTTTTGTTTTTTATTTTTAAAATTTAAGTTTATTCTCACTCAAGATTACTACCATGTCTTTCACCTTCCTACAATTTATCCATATTTTCTTAAAAAAACATGAAGATACTAACCAACTTTTAAAAACAAAAACAAATTTTTGGGAACTACTTTTTTTTGTTTTTAAAAATTGGTTAGTATTCTCCTACTTTCTTAAGGAAATATGGATATATTACAAGAAAGGTGGAAGATATTGTAGTAAATTTGAGTGAGAATTGACTTAAATTTTGAAAACGAAAAACAAAAAAACAAATAGTTAACAAACGGAGCCAAAGAAATTTAAATTTCCACCCACATCATTATATTAATACTTGAATTTTATTTTCAATTTTTTTTTTTTTTGTATTGAGAAAGAAAGTATATAAGAATGATTGCACATCCATGAAAGTATATGGAGCAAATAAATAAATAGATAAATGAGAAAGCAAAATAGAAAAAATGGCGTGTAAAAAAAGAGGAATTTTGAACTTCTTTTTTCAGAGAAAAGGGTTTTGGTTTTATGAGAGTTCTGACCATTGTCGCCGACGTTTCCCTCAACTTTTTCTTTTCATCATAATATTAAGTTGAAAGATATTATTTGGTCATAAAATTTGAAATTCATTATGTTTTTCATCTTTGGACTTTCAAACCTGCATTTTACTATTTTAGATCGATTTGATATTTATTAAATCCAACAACAACTATAATATTACATGTGTTTATTATTTGAATATATACATCTTATCTATATTTTTAGAAATTAAATTTAAATTAAAAAAAAAAAAATAAAAATCTTATTTTTATTTTTGAAATTTGATAAGATTTCACATGGATTGTAGTAAAGTTGAAACATATCAACAAAAATTTGAGTAACAATAAATTGAAATTTCAAAAATTAAAACACAAATAATATTATCAAATGAGATTTGATCTTCTCTTTCATTTTCTTTTTTAATTTAAATGGGAGAGATGACTCAATTACCGCCGAATATAGCGATATTATTTATTTGTTTTAAGTAAATAACAATAATGTCAACAAGAACGGGGCATCGTTGTATATCTAATGACTAAAAGGTCTTAAGTTCGAATATCTTTCACCCCAATTATTGTAATTTAAAATAATAATAATAATAATAATGCAACTATATGAATTAAAAAGTAATATAGCAATGAAATAATGTAAATATTCTAAAAGAAGAAAGAAGAAATAATGTAAATAATTTATCATATAATTCTAGGGATTAGGAAGTAAGATTTATTTGTCATCTCCATGCAAATAATTAAAACATTATATATATATATATATATATATATAGTCTATAAAAAAACAATTTATTGGAAATACGAAAACTAAAATGAAAAAGTTCAAAGCTTATAGTAAAAAATGAAATTTTAATTATAATATTTTACATTCCCATCCCTATCTTGGTTTAAAACTAAGATTCCTCATATCTCATTACAGGGCAGGGGTCCACTAAGACAAACTTTTGACAAATTAAATTGTAACTAGTTAAATAAAATATCTTTATCCATAAGGGACATTTCTAAGGACAAATATTGTCTTGAAAAGTTATATGTATTTTTAAAAAGTTAAAAAGGGGCATATATTAGTTTTAAATTATCCTTTTGACACCACTTGATTCACTCTCAATTCATTATAATTAATTTAAAATATACCCCTATTCTATTTTTCTTCCTTGAAAACCTAAATAATATGAATTTAGGTTTTATTTTATTTCAAGAAGCATGTCACATGGATGATATAAATTCAAACCACAAACTCGAAAATAGGTCATTGAGACTTGAGAGGAGAAATAATTAAATATGAGGTTTGAATCCCCAAATTCATTGGTTGAATTAAAACCAATAGTAAATTAAAAAATAATGTTGAATGAAAAGTTTAATTACGGTTTCTTTAGTACAAATTAAGAGAAATAGGCCAGTAAATCCTACAGAGAGAGTATAACGGATCTGAAGTAATATGAGAGTAAAATATCGATTTTCAAGTTCAAACTTGTAATTGTAGAATTGAAATTGATTAACACCAAACAAGATAACTAATTGCACCACCAAATTATGGTAATTATTATTTTTCCAAACATCTTCAACTCGCTCCTAAATATATTATAAATAGTGACCTTCAAAGTTTTTGTTTTGATAAATCAACCAACTTTTAGAGTGGAATATTAAATATTTACTAGATTATATATCATAACTTATGATTCAACTTTTAGAGTGGAATATCAAATATTTACTATGATTCATAACTTTTCAACTATATTTTTGTTGATACTTTTTAAAAATATTTCAATTTTAATCTATTTTATTTTATTATTTTTCAATCCATTTAACTTAATTGAAGTTTTGTTGGTGAAAATTGTCAATAAACCTTACTCTCATTTTTTTTTCTATACTTAGAATCCGTGTTTTATATTTAAATTTATTAAAAATATCGACATCCATAGAATTTTTTATTTCTTTCTTTTACTTCTTCTTTATTTTCTTTTATTATCATTATTTTTTATCCATGAAAAATGTCATGCATTAAACGTAGTATATATACATAATTTAGTGATTTTTCAAAGTTTAATAACGATGATAGAACAAAGATTCGAACCCATAATCTAGAAGTCATTGGATGATGTACATGATATCATCCGTATATATAATTTAGTAAATCTAACTATATTTTATTAAAAAAAAGAAGAACAAATAAGAAAGGAGCTTTAGAGAAGGAAACAAATGCAAGGGTATAAAAAAGAAAATAGAAACTCCAAAGTGGACAAAGGAAAAGGGAATAGAGTTAGCCAACAAGTTTGCAGCCAAAAACACATCGACCGTTGTGTTTCCTCTCGAGCATCCAAACACACCAAATCCTTCTCGAATTTTCAATAGCTTTTTGATGGGATTCATTTGTACCCTTTATTATTAGGGCCCTTCTCTCCCCCCCCCCCCCCCCCCTTTCCTCAAAGATTCACATGTGGACCTCTCTCTCTCTATTATTGACTCTCCTTATGGCACACCCCTAAGTTTATGGTATGTGTTCTTTTAGGGTTTCGAAACTTATTGGACCGGGGTGGGATCGAGTTGTGGATAACTTGATGAAGTTGACTGAACTGAGATCCTACATTGAAAAGGTGGAGAGATCTCCAACAAACATTTATAGCATCACGTTGTCTAACAGTTGGTTGGTTGATTTGAGTCTGTTAAAGTAATGTTATGAAATGGTAGCTAGTTTGCTAGTTTAGTTCAAATATATCTGTTGTTATGAGAATCCTACATTAATAAGGTGAGGATATTTTCTAGTGTCTCATCATCAATTGGAAGGATCCTACGTTAGTGTCTCATCATCAACAAAAATATCTCTAGTACATTAATAAGATAGGTGAACTTCTTTATGTAAAAATGTCGGTTCGGAAGATGTCTCGGATATTTTTAGAGTTTCCTTGATCTACCGTTTTTTGTCTTTTGTTTTGGCTCAAATTGTAGGTCAAGTTAGTTTTTCTCTTTCGAGTTATTGTTCTTTCATTTTGGTCTTCCTCGTATGGGAATTATGTTGTAATTTTTCCTTTCTTATTTAATGAAACACTTTGATTAAAAAAAAAAAACATCTTTATCATCTTAATTATAATTATTATGTTAATACAAAAATAATAATAAAAAATAAGATAGGTCAACTACTTCTCTTATTATAAATTGATTTCAGATTAATGTCCAGAACACTATCTAATATGCGTTTGTTTAAGTTTGGTTAGTTTTTTTTTTTAATAATTTAACAACTATTGGTGAGAAGAATTCAGACCCATAACCTCTTAGTCATGAAAATATAATACGCTATTGGTTTTGTTGTTAACGTTTTTCTTTAGGGTTTTTATGAAGTATAAAATTGAAAATGATTTGAACATTGATTTGGATGGATCTAAATTGTTTTGTTTTGGTTGGTTTATTCATTTTTGTCGGTTTCAATTTGATTTTTTTTTTCTTTTTTCCAATGTTGAAAATCAATTTGTTTTAGCATTGAGTTTAATTTGATTTAGTAATAGTTTAATTAGACCTACTTTACTTTCACACCCTTGTTCGCGTGCTTCACTTTTTCAAGCTTATCGACTATATGATAAACATTGTGTCATAGTCGGTTTATCGATCTGTATATTATCGGGAAATTGTACTAGATAGTATAATTTTTCAAATAATTATAGATTTATGCAAATTTGAAAAAATGTACATCTATAGTCAAATATACAATATTGTATAATGTATTAGTTATTCAGTACACAAAGTATTACTTTATACCGTATATTTGACTAAAATTGCTAAATTTTTTAAAATTTATCTAATGTTGTAAATATTTTCTCATTTTGGTCTGTTTCTAAAAAAAAAAAAAAAAAAAAAAAAAAAAAAAAAACTATTATCATTTAGTTTACACTAAGAAATATGTAAAATTATTAATCGCACTTTATGAACTTTTGTATCTTTTATTTAATAAATGATACAATATAGAATATATTTTAGAAATATATATAAAAAGTAATATTACAATATAGAATATATTTTAGAATTTGTATCTTTTATTTAATTAATTATATATCCTAGTTATAATTAATTATAACTAGGATATATAGCAAGGAAAGGAGTTATGTCTAAATTGACGACATAGGTTCACAAAATTGTCGGGATATTTTATATGACCAAATAACTATGAGATTAGTGACGAAATAACTTATGGTTTTTTTACTCGTCACCATATATATATACATGACCTGTTTGTAACTCGGTTGGCACATATTTACATACGTAGACGATTTTCATAAATATTGCTGTTGTATAGTTCATTTACATTGACAATTTTCAAAATAATTGGCTAATCATTTTGTATCATCTCATTTTTTTTAGATTCAATGACAGTAAATTAACTTTGTCGTCGTTATATTAACTATTCACCGACGTTATTAAGAAAACGTCAATAAATTATGAACAATATATAAGCTAAATTACCATTTTATGTCTATGCTTAAATCTTTGTTTGAATTTGGTTCTTTTAATAATTTCATTATAATCCACATATACATAATTATTAAAATTTGTTCAAAAAGCTTGGAAAGTGGAACGAAACACTCTTTCTAAAGGGTGTGAACACATTTTCCTACCAAGACGCGTTTTCTCTGTAGAGACTAGAGAGAGAAGCAAACCTGTGAGGCCAGTGAGCCAAAGCAGATAATAACTTGGCTAGCGATGAGTCGGGGTGTTACACTTTACCATTACTCAAACATAATAGAAATTAATCAAACACAATAGATTATTTGTAAGTGTAGTATGACCTCCTAATGTTACATTTTGTTTTAATAACATTTAGATTTTGTAGGTTGAGTTAGTATATATAAAAACATAAATTTATTAAAATCTCAAAGTAATATCAAGAAGTCATGTTATTTAACTAACCTTAACTAAAAGCATGCTTTAGTTGGTAAATTCTAAAATAATAATTTTAGACCCAACACCTTGAAATGGAGCCCCACCTTCCCTTTTGATTTGAAAGCAAGATATTTCCAATAAAGATAATATAGAGAAGAAAAAAAACAATTGAAATGAAATACAAAGAAGAAGATAAAAGGCAAAGGACAAAAAGAAAACAATCTCTAAACTATAAGTCCTTTCTCTCAGTCAGGCCAACATGCATCAGTCACTAGGAAGCATCTTCTAAAATATATTTTCAAAACAAAGATTCTATGTGTAAAATCTTGCATGAATAGCTTAACCTTATGTACCACATTATTTTACCTTGTGGTGAAATTGAAGCCACAAAAGGTAAATTAACCACTCCTTCATTTGTCATGAATAGTGAGTTGAATTTCATATTCTCCATTCTTTTGAGGAGGATAATAATAATTGTCATTCAAGAATTGGTTTCTATTCAAATTGATTAAAGTGATTTAACTTTACAATAAGATGTATGCAATCCCAATAAGTTACTGTTTTTGGCTAACATGGTAATGGTCTTTTTTCTTTGTTGATGAATGAGAGTTGCTTTACTCTCCTGTGCATTCGAGGAGTGAAGATACAATTGAATGTTGTTTATAAATTAATGTCACAAGTATATCTCGAGCCTAGAATTTCAAGAGGAGCATACATTTGAAGCTAAAGTCTTCGACCAACCACGTCGGGAACTGCAAACATGGTAATAATTGAGATTCTTGATATAGAATTTGAATTTCACACATTGTAATTGTGGGACATTTCACATAGTATGAGAGTACACGGCCTCATTTAAAACAAATGGTAATGAAAACGTGATGCTCAAAGTTGAAAATGGAGAAGAATAATTGTGGAAGTTGTAAAGAAAATATGAATCTAAACAAGTTACTAAAGACTTATGAACTAGTTATACTCCGTATCAAAATAAGAGGATTTCGAAATTGTGAAAATATAAAACAATATAGTTAAGTAAATACTACATTTGATGACTCATTCAAAATAGGAATCAACCATTTAAAATGCTAAAGAAAGTTTATATTACAAGAATTTTTAAAGAGTTTATATTATGTATTCTCATAAATCTCTATTACAATATACGACCAAATACATAAAAGTCATATATAAATAATATAAACAAAATTTACATATTTCATCTAGGTTTGAGGGACATTATCCCTTACCCCACTTAAATATTCCGTCTTTAAACAACAACTCACTGATCGGATATCAAGCCGTACTCGCTAAATAATAATGGAGTGTCATAGTTTAAAGGCATCCTCAACAATTAATTTATTCATAATTTAACCATCTAATTTAGCATAAATAGATGGACATAAATTGGAAGACCTTTTAAAGTATTGATATGTAAATGTATAAAGAATAAACATATTAATTGATTTGTGTTAATTTTTAGCATAGTCTTTGATCTCGAAAGCGACTTAACATATTATATATTTTGATCAAATTGGGAGATATGCAAAAAAGGTTTGTGTTGTTAGAACTAGATCCAAATTTTTTTGGTGTGAAGCATCAAAAGTAGAACATTAAAAGTAACAATTCACTGCTCAAATAAATACAAGAACACAACATTGATCTTAAAAGTTGTCCACTTTGATTTGTATCCATATTCAACTCCAACAATATTGATTATCCACTTTTTTGCTATTTGAATTTCTAGCCTTATATGTTGTTCTTTTACTTTTAAAAATTTGTTATGCATACCAATTTTAAAACCATCTATTAAAATTATAACACATTTTTATCAAATATTTCTTTATATCATAATTCGAGTGATTGAACTCAATCGAACTCAATCAATAACTAGTGATCGAACTCAATCAAGTTGTTAAGTGATTGAGCTCAACTGATTGAGTTCAATCAATAACTAGTGACTGAACTCAATCACTTACTATTTTCAGTTTGTTAGTATATGTGCAATTATTTTCAGTTTTATGTTATAGATGTAATATTTTAGCCAAAAAATCTCATTTACTTTTTGTTACATGGACAAAATTTACCATTTACCATTTTCTATTTTTTTTTTCTTTTTTTTTTTGAAATTCTATTTGATTTGTTCTTGAATTGAACCACATTATGCATCAACAAAAAAAATGGCCCATTATAATAATGTCAATTGTAACACCTCCCTATTTGCAAGAGTATCATCCACATTAATCGAACGACATGGACATTTGATGGCTAAGAAGTTAAACTAAATTCTACTTTGACATATTAGACTCAAATTCGAATTTCAGTAAAAAAATTGAATCAATAGATTTGTGAATATTTGAATTGGATTATGTGCATTTTGTTTCAGGACAAATTGTCCAGTCTTTATGTAAAGACTAGTCTTTACGTTTTGCTATCCAATTTTTGGATAAAAAATTATTCTAAACTAGAGGTGCACAATAACCCAACAACCCGAAAAATTTGAACCAACTTAACCTAATTTGACCGGTTGGGTTGGATTGAATATATAAATAGATTGAGTTGGGTTCAAAATATGAAATTTTCATGGGTTGGGTTGGGTCATGGGTTGACCTAATATCAATCCAATCCAACCCGACGAATTTATCAATCAGTTTAAAAAATATATATTTTTACCAATATAATAATTATTATGTTATTTAATTATTTATATTATATGTATATGTATATTTATTTTATTATTATTGTTAGACTTTTTATTTGTTAGGGTTTAGGGTTTAGGTAGACTTGAATTTCGCATTTGCATTAACAATATACTTATATTAATGTTTGTCTTAAGTTTATAAAAATAAAAAAAATGACGTTAGTTACATATCTATGAACCCGATAACCCAGTCCAACCCAACCCAAAAATAAAGGATTAGGTTGGAGAATTGACCAACCCAAATTTTTGGGTTGGGTTAAAAACCACCTCAATCCAATCCATGTTCACCCCTATTCTAAACAAGTCATAACCATGAATTAAACTAATTTCTCTTGATTTTCCAAAATATTATTGATCATACAATTTATCATGATGGTTAGTTTAGTTTTTTTAATATAAATATTTAGCAAATAAAATAAACTTATTAAGTCCTACGAACCTTTTTCTCACGTCCAATCTTGAACATTTGGTCAAAATAATCTTGAATCTCCAAACCTTAAATATTATTATGTTGATTTTTTTGACATAATTTCAATCACTTTCATCGAACAATCTTATTTGATAATTATTTGATTATTTTTATTATTATTCTTTTTTTGAAATTTAAATCTCACTCAATTTTTACGTATTGTATTTCACCCTCTATATAATATATTCATCGATTCTAGAGATTGAACCCGTGACGGTGAAGTAAAAATAAATTAACACAAAATCAGATAACCAAACGCGTCATCGACCCATTTCATAAGACTTAGTTTTTTTTTTTTTTTTTTTTTGATACAATAATATTAGGGGAAGGTACGATTTGAACCTATAATCTTATGAATATTAGGTTGTACAAGATGCCAGTAAAACTATACTCTTGTTGTTTCACAAGACCTAGTTCATACTTACCAATACAATGCAATAATAATAATATGTCACATAGAACATTAATGGAATCATTATTTTTTGTAAATATTTTTTATAGACTAAGTCTTTATTCGGAAGTGGGTAAATTTTGCTCTTAATTTAATATAATCATAAGGTTAATGTTAAAAAATTAAATTTAATGTTTTTATCTAAAAAAGATAGGACATTTCCATAGAACTGTCAATTTGTGCGGCAAAACCCTAGCTAAATCCTTTGATTTGCTTGGTTCATTGAGCATCACCGATTCACTCCTTCGATTTTTCAATCCATCGAGTTCAAGAAACGGCGGCAGTGGAGGCTAAGGCGATCACCGGCGGCGGCGATGGAGGAAGGATTTTCAAGTCAAAGATGCGAAAAAGCACGATTTCTTTCATAAATTTTGCGGATGTAGAGTCAAACTGATGTTATAGTCCGTTGATCTGGATTCTACACGATTTCAATCGAAGGATATTCGAGCATTTAGGCTTTTTCAACGTCGTACGCCGGAGCTGCCTTCAGGTAATTGTTTTCCGGCGTTATTCTCTGCTCTGTTTTTTCGATGACTGATGAGCACCGATTATTGGTTGTTTGAAATTAGTGTTCTAAAGTAATGATTTCTGGTAGGGAAATTGGTATAGACTAGAGAATATCTTACGCAACGTGTTCAAAATTGAAACAGGAGAATGATTCTCGACATTGTAGCTAACTTGACAGAGCTAAGCTAAGAAAATGAATGAAATAAAGCAGAATGGTGATTTCATCGACTCACTACTTCATTAAATTGTAAGTGTGGACTTGATATTTGGAGAAACTCATGCCTAACAATTGTTAAATTTTCGAGATTCCAATACTATGAAGAATATTTGGGTTGTGTCTACTAATCTACTCATGTTTCAATGATTGTTGTGAGCTATAAGATTTACCCGTCGGCCCGCCATCGTCCACATTGCAAGTAGGAATGTAGGAGGTATTTACCGAGTGATATAATTGTCCTTGTACTTGAGGTTTTGTATATAGAAGCTGAAACATTGCTGGGTATCCTAGTCTAGGTCTGACTTCTTTGAAGGGAAGAACATGTTTGTAAGAGATACCATGTACTATGAGTTAAGTGAACTGTATATTGAGGTTTCGTATCGGTAAATATAGGTCTGTGTTCTTTAACTTTGATTCTTTGTCTGTAGAACTTCATGTTTTAATAGAGAAGTTTCTGTAGAACCACAACCACTGACGATGAATCTTAATTTTTCCCGTCCTCCGTTTTTCTAATGGTAAACTGTCCTAAATTATAGCTCATGGAGATCCATTATTGATCTCTATGTTTTATCATATGCTATATGTTATCATATATTGTAATTTCATATTATCAATGAAAAGTTTCTTATCCAAAAAAAAAAACTGTCCTAAATTAAAGAGAGACTTCCTTGGACAAACTTCCATTTCTGCTGATTGAGCCTCCAGCTCCAGAAGAGGCGCCATAGATACTTCCTCTTTTGGATTCCCATGGTCCATGGAGAGATTTTTTTTTCAGCCGATTCTTATCTTTTATCTTATAACAAATTTGTTAACTTTTAACTTCACATCTACGTCAAGAACTGTTTTTTAATCCGTGAGTGTCCAGCACTAAAATTGTGTTTGTAATCTACATTCTAATAGTATTAGTAAACCTCCAATCAAGTTTATGCATGCAAGAAGTGGACACGGGATGTTTATCATGTCAAGATGGTTAGTTTTAGACGGGCATCTTTTGTAGAGATGGGTGATGGGTCAAACGTGCTCCTCCAAGATTAGTTCTTGAGATAGTATTTACTATTTAGTAGATGAGTGGACTTTTGGAGGCACTGATCCTGATGGATGGACTTCTAAGGTTTTTTATAGATGATGTAGCAATCGGAATCAGGAAAAGGAGACTGTTGTGTTGTGTGTGGCAAGAGAGGAATGGGTTTGTTTTAGTTGGATGAATAAATAGTGATGTAGGAAGGATTGATGTATAAGAAATTCTCACGGTCTATCTAGAGGGAAATGTGCTGGAACACTGTGTATAGAGCAGTTCAAAGTGTTAGTTGGACTATTGGCTAATAAACTTGATTTCATGGTGGAGGGGAACTTTGAAAATGGGCTGAAAAAGAAGATACAAGCATCGTTGTGGGTGCTCAAATCATTAGCCCAGTCAGATATCCAATTAGTAGAGGACCATAATATGACGTTGAAATTGGGGAGGGTAGTGGAGATACATTAGCTATAACTGCAATTTGGCTTACTAATTAAATGATCCTCGAGGATGACATTGGAGAAGCTGGCGCATAGCTTACTTAACAATCAATCACATGGAATACAGGCTAAGATAGAGGATGGAAGAAAAAAGATGAGCTCATAAATCTAAATCTATAGTTATATTTGTCATATAGACATACGTTGAATTATGTTAAATCACCAATCAACCCAAAAGCTTAAGCTGATGGGTTGGGGGTAAATTTAATTATATCAACCAACACTCCCTCTTACTTGTGGGCTTTGAAATTTGAGAAAGGTCCTACAAGTGGAATTCTATTTTAATTGGGAATGAAATGATTCGATAGGGGCTCGAACTCAAGACTTCCTGCTTTGATACCATATTGAATTATGTCAAACTACCAATCAACTCAAAAGCTTAAGCTGATGAGGTGAGGTAAATTTAATTATATCAACCAACAACGTTGAATTTCTTTCGTGAAAGGTTTATTTGGAAATGATCTTAACCTTGGTAGTTGTTTTACGTATTAACTAATTTGAGTTGTAACCAAAAGCTGCAGTGGTTTATGACCAACAACCCCAACGCTAACTATCTTCAATTGTGACAGTGCTCATTGTGTGCACATGGCGTTATTGTTCAAGAGTTTGAGTAGGAGAGTCCTACTTACATCTGCAGCTACAAAAAGAAGAATCACAACAGATGCCCGGCAGATTTTAATGTCTCCACATCTCATATCCATTGATTTTCCTGATATTTGGACTAGTTCCAGCTGTCTTGATTATTCTTCCACCGCTACATCCTATGGTATGTCGCCACTTTACTTCAACCCTCCTTGCTTTTTATCTCCTCTTTCCCCAGTTCAAATCCATATAAGTCATGGTAGAGTTTTATTTCATTATTGTGTTTATCATTGAACTTTTTCTTATCTGGGTGTGCTTGGTGTCTGTTGGTCCAATGTTACTAGCAGATAACCCTCAAACTACAACAATAATTGATGGTAGGATGATGGCTGATGAAATTACATCAGAAATAACTAGTGAGGTGAGGAGGATGAAGAACTCTATCGGAAAGGTTCCTGGCTTGGCTGTTATAATGGTCGGCGAAAGAAGAGACTCACTGACTTATGTTCGCAGAAAAATAGATGCATGTGACGAAGCAGGAATCAAGTCAGAGATTTCTTCTTTGCCTGACGATTGTACAGAAGATCAAGTTCTTAATGCTTTGTCATGTTTTCATGAAGATCCATCTATTCATGGTATACTTGTGCAGCTTCCTCTACCGCAAGTAATTTCTGAAACTGGGCCATGCCTATATTTAATTTTCAACGTTTCAATCTAAATGCCAAGTGGTATGCTTCCTTCAAGGTCTCAGGTTCGAAACTCACTTGTGACATACTCCTTCGATGTCTCCGGTGCCTGGCCTAGGGACGGGCGTGGTTACCTTGTTTCAAAAAAATCTAAATGCCAAGTTGCCAACTTCATGAATGTGATACTTTTCTTCGTTGGTTTCTAGTTTTTAGGGAAGCGTTTTTCACTATTACAATCTTTCCTCACCATATCTTCACAGTAGCTCAAATTTGGCCCGAGATGATTCTTTATTTTCATTAAGTGCTTTTCAACATAAATTAGACACTGATGTTTAGCAAACTTGAGTAAGCGCTGAACTGGGATGCATCTCCATCCCTTCTACCTCTGTGCTAGATCCGTTGTTTCTTCTATATGCGAGTTCTTTCTCTCGGATGTATAGCCGGCAAGGAGATAATCCCTCGGATATGCAAGTCATTCTTTTAGGATCCAAAGTTGGATGTACAACTACCTGAGAGTTGTTTTGTATTTACCGTGTTATCTTTTTGTAAAAATGGCTTAGAACCTGACCCAAAATCTTGTAATATTTGCATCTGATCAATGAAAATGTTTTCGTTTCCTATAAAAGAAAATATGTTTAGCAAACTTAAGTAAGCAAATATATGTCAGATGAAGGTAGTTCCGTAGATAACATGTTTAACATTTAATATGAATTTAGAACTCATTGATTTTAAGGATTATGAAAACTTGACAACTTGATATTGTGGAACAGCATTTGGATGAGGAAAAAATTCTAAACTCTGTGCACCTAGAAAAAGATGTTGATGGCTTTCATCCACTTAACATGGGGAATCTTGCCATGAGAGGCAGAGAGCCACTTTTCTTACCCTGCACTCCCAAAGGGTGCATCGAGATGTTGATCAGATCGGGTATAGAAATCTCAGGGAAGCGAGCCGTGGTGATTGGAAGAAGTAATATTGTTGGATTACCCACGTCCTTGCTGTTACAGGTCTCTACACATTCACTTTTATGTTCAAAATCACTTTTGGCCTTTGTGTGTTCTAGAATTGATTTTTGGTTTTGTGCAGAGGTACCATGCTACGGTCAGTACTGTACATGCATTTACTAGGAATCCTGAGCAGATTACTCGCGAAGCTGATATAGTGGTTGCTGCTGCTGGAATTCCGAATCTTGTTCGTGGTAGTTGGCTAAAACCCGGGGCAGTGGTTATCGACGTGGGGACAAATCCAGTTGAGGTAATTAATTAAAGTCTCTAGCTTCATGCATCCTTGAAATTAATTGAAATTGTGATGATAGTCTTCTTCAACATGTGACTATAATCTTTTAGGTAATTCTTATTTGAATTTGATTAGTTAAAGTAAATACTCTTGATAAGAAGTTAATTTATGTACGCCCTTTGTCACACTTGCACTCCAAACATTAGTATACCCCTGTCATATCTGCACCCTAAATACCGATTTACTGCATTCATACCACATATCATACAACTGTTCGAAATCCTTACCCTGGAGCCAAATGCCCCCATAAATACATACTATTATGTAACTATTTATTTTTGTGTGTGTCTTCAAGGGGTGGCGTAGTTGGTTTAAGACTTGGGCTTTGAAAGTGTTCTACCCTCAAGGTCCCAGCTTCGAAACTCACATGTGACATTAATTTATAGACACCTCCCGTGTTTTCATTCCTTCGATGTCTCATAGGGACGGGCGTGGTTACCCTTGTTTAGAAAAAACAATTTATTTTTGTGTGCGAAACAATGAATAATGCAGTTCCTTTACTAACAACGGATTTGGACGATCAAAACAAATGAAGTTGTTTTAAAATTACTGAACAATAATTGTATGACAGAATAATGCATTCTTAAAAAAAGACAGACGAATAATGTATTTCTATTCAAAATTTAATTAATTGATCAGAATCTGTAGTTATCATTAAATTTTATATGTTACTATATCTTAAACACAATTTATAACACACCATGGGCATGGATTCCACAGGATCCCAGCTGTGAGCATGGGTACCGACTAACCGGAGATGTTTGCTACGAGGAGGCATCAAGGGTGGCATCTGCTATTACACCAGTTCCCGGGGGAGTTGGGCCGATGACGGTTGCAATGCTCTTACTCAACACACTAGAATCTGCCAAACGAGCATACAACTTAACCTGACCCAATGTCATCCCAACATAACAGCGTTCTTGTGCAGTTTTGGTTTCGATTTCGATTTCCTTGATGCGACTGATTATTTGTAAAGCAACGATCGTTGAACTGTATTTTGTTGTACAAAAAGATGGTGAGACCTGATCCCCCCCCCCCCCTCATGTTTTAGTGTTGCTCGTCACTTTAGAAGCGATGACATTTTCATAAGTGAAAATCTTGTGTACTTTTTCCTGGGTAAGTAGCACCTACATTTGACCTATGTGGCACCATTGATGTCACGCAAAAATAAATTATATAAACAAAATAATATTAAAAGAAAAAGGAAAAAAAAATTGTGGCACCAAATGATGTCATATAGGATAAAGGTAGGTTCATATACATATAGACAAGTTTTCCCATTTCCGCCATTGCAACAACAATCTTTTTATTTTTTTTGGTTAACTGCATTGATTACATGATTTATCTAGCTGCTGATATTGCAAATAATAGAATCTCCACAAGAGCGAAAGGCGGTGAATGTATGTTACAATCATGTAATTGAAATCGTTGGTGGTGCGTTAGTTTTGTTGTTTGGTGGTAATTAGTTCATTACTAGAGTCACGAGTTTGATCTTGAAAATCTGTTTTGACTCATTTATTTTAGAGTAATAGAATCATCTCGGTAGGGTTTGTGTCCCTCCTCCCCCATTTGTATTAAAAAAAGGAAAAATTGTAATGAATAATCTATTCTAACAAAATAATTACAATATAGTTAAATTTAAAAATGTTTGTATATATAGTCATAAATATAGTTCTATATGACATTTTTTTGTAATTATTGATATAGTATTATTTATTATTAATATATTATTATTAATTATTAATATAATATTATATTTTATTAATATAGTATTATATATTATTAATATGGTATTAATATTAACATCTATGACTATAATTGCTATTTTTTTTAAGTTGTCATATTTTTAATTATTTTATGAATTTGACTGTGTAGGTTCCTAAAAAAAAAGAAAAAGGTATAATCTTATAAAAAAATGTTTGAAATCTAATAAGGTGAATGGAAATATGGGATAGTCTTTCCCTTCATCTTTTTAGTGTGTCTTCATACTTTGGCTTCAATGGTGAAGTATCTTACTCATACAAAATATTGACAATCAATCAAAATGACTATGATGGTGTGGTAAGAAACACACACAAAAGAGCACAAATCTGGTGGATTTAACCCCAACAAAGAAACGACAATACACAAATAGTTTAGACACATTTGATAATCATTTTGTTTTTAATTTTAGATTTCAAAAATAAACTTAAATTTTAAAAATAAAAAACAATTAAATCAAATGGTTATCTTGGTAGTGACTCAACATAAAAACCTCCCCGAGTAAGAACATTTCCCCAAATAGGTATTTGAAAAAACACTCAAAAGATATATTATTTACAAACAAATAAAGTAAGTAATACAATATGTCAAACTTAAGTCATTACATCTATTAATTAAAACGACATGCCTATAATGAATGCTTTGGAATATTCCCAATAAACTAAAAGGATTTATACGACACAAGGCTCTAATAGCCTCACAAACACTAGTCAACTTTATATTAAATTGCATGAAACTTTTTTTTAGAAACGAAATGATTAGATAATTTGGGATTCCACTTCTCATACTCTCGATGTAGAACAATATAAATATCTCCAACATATCCCTTCAAAATATTTTTGGAATCAAATACTCATTTGAGTTTTTGTCTCTATGGATGAGGTCTAAATCAAATACTTGGTCAAATCAAAATTTGTAGGACCAATAATCTATATGAACCCTTGATTTCATATTAAAAAATATGAGGTTCCGTTTCAAAATATGAGGTTCACTTATTCTAACAATGTCAGTTAAGTTTTAATTTTTATTGTAAATAGATAATAGTTTTAACCTCGGATTTTTTAGTTGATAATATAATAATCTTTTTTTTTTTTTTAACAATATAATATAATAATCTTAATTAACAATGATATGTTGAAATTGAACTATTAAATACAATTTTGAAAATAATAAATGGTTAATTTTGTTTCCAAAAAATAAAAATAAAATAAATGGTAAATATGACAATAACTTGGAAGATAAGTCATCAAATTTCCATTCTTTACCCCTACCATTTATAACTAAATAGGAGTTCAATAAATAAATAAATAAATAAATAAATAAATAAAAAATAGAGGAATACTTGTAAGGCTGAGATTTAACCCACAGAATTTGTAAATCAAACGGCATGAAATCCGCCTTGCTTTCGAAAAGCATCTTTTCCCCATTTTTTTAGCATCTTCCATTTTCAATCCCTAATCCTTCCTTTATAAACCCCGCATTCGATTCGATTAGGGTTGTTCTTGTTCCGATCGAAAAGTTGGGTTTTGTTCGCCGTTTGATTCTACTTCGTAAGTTGTTGCCTTTTCGATTTTTCTTTTGGTTCATGGATTCCTAGATTCGATTCGCTCTTTTTTTTGATTTTTTTGTTTAGTTTAGTAGTTTGTTAATGGCGATTTGTTAGTGTTCTTGATTTGGATCTGTATTTTTCAGAGGAATTTTAGTGTAGAAGAAGATCTCGATGGGGAGTTCTGGATTCTCGTGGAAATTGCCGGAGCATCCTAAGCTTCCTAAGGATAAGACGATTGCTCTTATTGTTTTGGATGGATGGGGTGAAGCTAACCCAGATAATTACAATTGTATCCATGTCGCTGAAACTCCCACCATGGATTCCCTTAAGAAGGTAGTTTAATGTTCTTGTGGATTTGTTCTTCTCGATTCATGTTTTGGGAACCATGGTTTATTCCTTGATTCGTTATTTTCCATGTATGATGATGATTTTTCTGTTAGATAAGTGTGCTAATGCGTCCCCAAGGGGTGGGACTGGCGTATCATCACTCCTTCAATGCCTGGCCTAGGGACTGGCGTGGTTACCTTTTGTTTTAAAAAAGATGAGTGTGCTAATGCATTCACACTATTAAGAGCCCATTAAACCCAAATGGATATTCAGTTGAATAATAATGGAACTTGAGATCTGATTTATGGTTAAACCTAAAATAGACCCATCTGCATGTTGAGGGCTTTTCAATGCCCCTTAGGCTCTAATGGGTGTTCAGTACAATGAAATTGAAATTGAGATCTGATTTAAGATCGATGAATCTTTAAGAGCACCATGTGCATGTTGAGAAGCTCACATTGTAATGGTGGACATACCTCCTGGTATTTATATGATAGGTGGGCTATTCGTGTCATCAATGAATGCTCACACTATCTAATATTTTCACATCGTGTTTTGAGGTTTTTGCTGTTTTTTTCAAGCTAATTTAGATGTTTTAGTTGGGATCCTTTTGAGTTCTTCCTCATTTTACTGTTTCTAAATCTACATGACTGAATGGCGAACCCCAAATATTCATTTGTTTGTTCTATTAATTGTTTTAATGAATACAATGATTGATTATGTGCTGATTCTGATAGGGCGCCCCTGAGACATGGAGGCTGCTCAGGGCACACGGTAAGGCAGTAGGACTTCCTTCAGAAGATGACATGGGTAACAGTGAGGTTGGACACAACGCACTTGGTGCTGGACGTATCTATGCTCAAGGGTGAGCTTTTCTTAACATTGTTATCATTTTTTGCAGTTTGTTTCGTTGGTATAGGGATATTTATCTCACTTATATTTGTCTGTTTTGGAACTAGATATTTCCAATGCTGTTACTTGAGTAACTAATGACCCCAAATTGAATGACAATTTGGTTTTTGAAAATTAAGCTAGACAATCTATACTAATCCCACCTATGATGTCCTTGCTTTTTTGTCTACTTTTGTTTTGAAAAACCAAACTTTAGTTTTGAATCTAAAATAAGTGGTTTTTGAAAACTTGTTTTTGGATTTTGGCTAAGAATTCAAATCTTTTCTTAGTATAGATGGAATCTATTGTAGAGAGAAATTGTTTGAAAGAGCTTAATTTTCAAACCAGTAAGAAATTTTACAATATATTCATTGTGATTATTTTAGTACATCGTCCATATTTAAACTCATTTACAAGGAATAAACCTAATGCAGTGCCAAGCTTGTTGACCAAGCTCTTGCCTCTGGAAAAATATATGATGGAGAAGGTTTCAAATACATCAAGGAATCTTTTGAAACCGGCACATTGCATCTTATTGGGTTATTGAGTGATGGTGGAGTGCACTCTAGGCTAGATCAGTTACAGGTATGTGTAGAAGTTCTCATATTGTTATTATACCTTCTGTATGTCTTCTCCAAATTATTAATGTCAGTTAAACGTGTAAACATTTTGATCTATGTAGTTGTTACTCAAAGGAGCCAGTGAGAATGGTGCTAAAAGAATCCGTGTCCACATACTTACTGATGGGCGTGATGTTTTGGATGGTTCGAGTGTGGGGTTTGCAGAGACTCTTGAAAATGACCTTGCCAAACTCCGTGAGAATGGGGTTGATGCACAAGTAGCATCTGGTGGAGGTCGTATGTATGTGACAATGGATCGTTATGAGGTATGTATATTTGGAACATGGTTTTGTGATATTCCATTTATCGAATTTTAGGATTTATAAAGCAAGGACGTGAACCATTTGTTTGAAACAAAATAAGCCTATATGCATGTTAAACAATGAACGCTACTCATTATTTATTTTGAAATTGTATTATCTATAATAAGAACTCAATAGGAATTGGTATTATCTATCATAACTACAGATCTGCAACCATATTGCCCAGTATGAAAAATATAACAAGTTCACCTTTCATTACACTTGTCGAATATTTCTATTATAAAAGCCATGAAGTATTGCTCTCAGTCTCAATTAGGTCTTGACCCTGTCCCCGAGGGGTGGCGCAGTGGTTAAAGATTTGGGCTTTGAGGGTATGCTCCCCTCAATGTCTCAGGTTCGAGACCCACCTGTGAAACTACTCCTTCGATGTTTTCGGTACCTGGCCTTGGGACGGGCATGGTTATCCTTGTTTCAAAAAAAAAAAAATTAGGTCTTGATGCTCTGTAACAATCGTTGAATGGATTTTTCATTGATTCATAAAATTTAAAATGGAGCTTCTGAGCTGGTAGCTATAAAGATGGATTCATTACACTTGATAGGTTTTATATCAAGAATGAATAGCTTGCATTAAAAGGATAGATGGAAATTTTGGACCTTAGCAAAGAATGTTAATTATTAATCTTCATAAATGAGCAATCTCTCTACTCTATGGATAATTTTATGATTTATCATAATAGTTCAAATTATGAAGTGATTAATTACGATGTTGGTCATTAGACATGTGGATTGGTTGTTGATATTTTTTCTATAGAGGAAGGAAAAGAATGACTGTTTTTGTTACCTCAAATTATAGAACGATTGGGAAGTTGTGAAGCGAGGATGGGATGCACAAGTTCTTGGGGAAGCACCATACAAGTTCAAAAGTTCTGTTGAAGCTATCAAGAAATTGAGAGAGGAAACCAAAGCAAGTGATCAATATATTCCTCCATTTGTCATTGTTGATGATAGTGGAAAGTCTGTGGGCCCAATAGTGGATGGAGATGCTGTTGTTACCTTCAATTTTAGAGCAGATAGGATGGTTATGATTGCCAAGTCCCTTGAGTATGCAGATTTTGATAAATTTGACCGAGTTAGGGTCCCTAAAATTCGTTATGCTGGAATGCTTCAGTATGATGGTGAGTTGAAGCTTCCAAACTATTACCTTGTTTCTCCCCCAGAGATGGAGAGAACATCTGGGGAATATCTTGTGCACAATGGAGTTCGGACCTTTGCCTGCAGGTGAGCATAGCCAACTTCATTTTTTTCCCACAACTTCACAATCCAGTAGTTGTCTATGTCTTTGTAATAATCACACATGTTTTTTAGTTTTAGTTTTAGTTTCAGTTTTATGAAATATTTTAGCCTTCTCTACTTGGCTAAATTTTGTGTGTGAACTATTTTTCCTCCTTCTATACAGTGAAACTGTCAAGTTTGGTCATGTTACTTTCTTCTGGAATGGAAACCGTTCTGGATATTTCAACTCAGAAATGGAGGAGTATGTAGAGGTTCCTAGTGATTCTGGGATCACCTTTAATGTGAAGCCAAAGATGAAGGCTATCGAGATTGCTGAGAAGGCACGTGATGCTATTCTTAGCGGAAAATTCCATCAGGTATGCCAATGAGACTGGTCAGCTGAATATATAATAGTTCGATTTTGTTCTAACTTGTTACTGTTGGTCCACATGTTTGAAATAGGTTCGAGTTAACCTGCCAAACAGTGACATGGTGGGACACACTGGTGATATTGAAGCCACAGTTGTAGCTTGCAAGGCTGCTGATGATGCTGTAAAAGTATGTGCTAGATTTTCTCAGCACCTGATTTTATTACTTCAAGACCTTGAATTCTACTATTTTCTTGGGCATGCAAAGCCTTACGTTTCTACACCCATGTCAGTCCACGTTGTGATAATCTTTTCTGACGCCTTTCCCTGTAAACTTTGGTTGCAGATGATCCTTGATGCAATTGAACAAGTAGGGGGAATTTACCTCGTCACCGCAGATCATGGAAACGCAGAGGATATGGTGAAAAGAAACAAATCTGGGCAGCCTGAACTTGACAAAAATGGCAAAATTCAAATCCTCACTTCTCACACTCTTCAGCCGGTGAGCCAATTCATATGTGTACTAGACTACTTGTAGATCACATTCAAACTGAATTCATATGCGTACTCGACTACTTGTCGATCACATTCAAACTGATTTTAAGTTTTCCAAATTTTGTTTGATTTTTTAGAATATAGGTTTCCAAAAAAAATGTCTGTTGGATTGATTTTGTCCTAAATCTGTTTTGGTGTTGGATCTTTAACTGTAGGTTCCTGTTGCAATTGGAGGTCCGGGACTGACCGCTGGAGTTAGATTCCGCAAGGATGTTCCTGAGGGAGGGTTGGCCAATGTTGCTGCAACTGTTATGAATCTCCATGGTTATGAAGCCCCGAGCGACTACGAGACGACCCTTATCGAAGTCGTCGATAACTAAACAAGCGACGTGGAAAGTAAAAGTTATTGGAGTATATGTTTTTACGATTAACTGAGTGAGAAGGCTAGCGTTGGCTATGCTAGGATGTTGAATAAGTACTGGTTTTGATCTTTGGATTCATGGTCCTTATTTATGGCCTGCCTTTGTTTTTAATCAGTCCATGAAGAGAGGAAATAGCTCAATTGAGAAATTTTGTTGACTCTTCATATTTAATAGCTAAGTTGAGGGTTTAAAAACCTTCCCATTTTCAAGTTTGCTGAAATTTTGTCTTCATTTTGAATAAGCTCATATATAAATATAGTAAATCTCTTATTGCATTAGGATAAACTTTTGGATTATACTTTTAATGCTTTCTTTAGTTCAATCATTGTGGATAGAAGATTGATGATTAACTGGCTTTTGAGATGGAGTTTATCCACTAAACTAGGTTTGAATTGACACTTAGATTGTAATGCTCTTGATTTATTTTAAGGTTACTAAATATTTTATCACAAATGTTGTCTACTTCATGGAATTAGTAAATAGAAAAGTATTTATAAACTCTTTTTTTTTCTTCTATTTTGTATAAACTCAATTTTCATTCAAACCTATTATAGCACATTTTTATCAAAAATTTTGAGTGATTGAACTCAATCACTCAGAATTTTAGTATAAAGATTTTTTTTATAAAAATGTGCTATAATTTCAGTTTTTTGGTATATGCGCAATTATTTTCAATTGTGTGCTATAGATGAATTTTTTTTACCAATTTTTGTTATACATGAAAAATCTCCTTAATTTAATTTATTTTTATAGAGCCCAAACTTAATAGCTTGAGAATTATCTCTCTCTCTTTTTTTTTTTTTAAATTTATTTATAATAAAGTTACTTTTTAATATAAATAAAGTTTTAAAATAATAAAATTTTAATATAAAATATTTCGTATTGGGAAAATTTTAAGTCATGCGAACACATTACTTATCTGGCTTACACATGTATTTCAACTGAAATTATATTTTTGTAATTCCTTAACCAAAAAAAAAATATAAATTAATAAAATATGACTCAAATTAAGAGATATAAACAAGAAAAAATAGTTTGACTTAGTTTAACTTAAACTTTTCTATTCATCATAACTTCATAGAGAAAAAAAGCAGTAACTCTACGATATCGATGTACACCTATTGATGATATGTTATGTTTGAAATCTTCAATTTTTAAGATCGAATCAATAACCATAATGTGAAACCGGATAACAAAGGAATTCAAATCTTCCCTATAAATATTACTAAATTCAAAATTTTAGAAAAACAAATAATAAATTTGAATAGTCCATAACAAAGGAAACTAATAAAAGAACATAGAAAAAGAAAAGGACAAAGTAACCGTCAGTTCACTAGGAAGCGCCACGTGGCGCCGATGGATCTAACTGGTTGTAGTTTCCCTCCATTTTTCTAAATTTGAAAAAAAAAAAAAAAAAAGTAAAAATTTGAAATCCATTTCTAGGGTTCACTGGTTTCTCAAATCAACAAATTCGAATCCAGAAGCTCCAGAAGCAGAATCGCCATCGTCAACGGCAGCCATGGAAAAGTACGAGAAGCTCGAAAAGGTCGGCGAAGGAACCTACGGGAAGGTCTACAAAGCCAAAGACAAAGAAACCGGCCAACTCGTAGCCCTCAAGAAAACCCGCTTAGAGATGGACGAGGAAGGCGTTCCCCCGACCGCCCTCCGCGAGGTCTCGCTCCTCCAATTGCTCTCCCAATCGCTCTACGTCGTCCGCCTCCTCTGCGTCGAGCACGTCCACCACCACAAGAGCGGCAAGCCCCTCCTCTACCTCGTTTTCGAGTACCTCGACACCGATCTCAAGAAGTACATCGACTCGCACCGCAAGGGCCCCGATCCGAGGCCTCTTGCTTCCTCTCTTGTTCGGAGTTTCCTGTTTCAGCTGTGTAAGGGCGTTGCGCATTGCCATAGTCACGGTGTTCTTCATCGCGATCTCAAGCCGCAGAATCTCCTTCTGGATCAAGGTAAAGGCGTGTTGAAGATTGCGGATCTTGGCCTTGGCCGGGCGTTTACGGTGCCGCTTAAGAGCTATACTCATGAGATTGTTACGCTTTGGTATCGTGCTCCTGAGGTTCTTCTTGGATCCACTCATTACTCTACTGCTGTTGATATGTGGTCTGTTGGTTGCATCTTTGGTAATTCCTTCGACTTCTAACTTAAACGTATTAATGATTATGGATGTCGATACTTTAGACTTTGCTTACATTTGTCGTTACTTCATGAGAATAGTTCACACCGTACAAATTTCCGACTTTATATCAACCCTCCCTCCCTCTTGCTTGTTAGTTTTGAAATTTGAGAAAAGACTAACGAGTGGAATTCAATTTTAATTGTGAATGAAATTACTTGGGAGGGGCTCGAACTCACGATTCTCTGATACCATGTTGAATTATGTTAAACTACCAATTAACTCGACAAGTGTTCTTTTGTGCTATCTATAGATCAAATTACTTATTAATTTCTTTCCATTGTTGGGGAAAATGGCAGCTGAAATGGTGAGAAGGCAGGCCCTGTTCCCTGGAGATTCTGAGTTTCAGCAGTTGCTCCACATTTTTAGGTATTTGATTTTCTTTTTGACTTTCATCTCAGATTGATTGTACAGTTTGTAGTCATGTACGTGTTTGACCGTTTTGTCTCGTAGGCTGCTTGGAACTCCCACAGAGAAGCAGTGGCCTGGAGTTAGTTCTTTGCGAGATTGGCATGTCTATCCTCAATGGGAACCTCAGAATCTGACTCGTGCTGTTCCATCCCTCGAACCCGAGGGCGTTGACCTTCTCACGGTAATTTTGCTTGTTCTGTAAATATTTTTCGAATTTCTTTTGTACCCGATAAAGATATGAGAAATACTTAGATACTTACTAGTAAGTACCTGGTAAAAACTTACTAGTAGTCGCCAGGGGGTGACATAGTGGTTGAAGACTTGGGCTTTGAAGGTATGCTCCCTTCAAGGTCCCAGGTTCGAGACTCACCTGTGACATTACTCCTTCGATGTCTTTGGTGTCTGGTCCAGGGACGGGCGTGGTTACCCTTGTTTCAAAAAATAAAAAAAACTTACTAGTAATACTCAAGTATTACTCTAAAAATATCCCCAAGGAATGGCACAAGTGGTTAAAGGCTTGAGCTTTGAAGGTGTGCTACCTTCAAGATTCTAGGTTCGAAACTCACATGTGAGGCCGTGACATTAATTTGTAGACACCTCCCGTGTTTCTATTCCTTCGATGTCTCCCGGTGTCTGGCCTAGGGACAGACGTGGTTATCCCGGGTGTAGTGGAGCGAAGCTCGGTTTTCTCGGTTTAAAAAAAAAAAGTATTAACTCTAAAAATATTTGAGGACCAACTCTATCTGGTTAACATCTTATAGCCTTATGAAAACAGTTGTGTCAGTTATTGGGATACTCATTAGCTGGTTATTTAGTTGTAGATGAAACGAAATCATTTGTACTCGATCTATGGTCACTACCTACTTACGTGTGATAACCAACAGGGTAGAGGTCACTCTTTACTTGGTTTCTTGGGACTAATCACAATTGATATGCCTTGTCTGAAATTTTCATGCAATTTCTATAGTAGCTTTTCATAGTTCATAAGTAGAGTTAATGATGCAAGTAATTTGAACTATAACCAAGTTAGCTGTTTTAAGTATAATAGTTCATAAGTAGGGACTAACTACTCGGTATACATTTTTCTGTTGGATTGCAATTGATGCTACCGGACCGGCCATAACACGATCTCAATGGCAACTAGTGCTAGAAAATCTGTTTC
Organism: Sicyos baderoa; assembly: GCA_037832685.1. Classification (NCBI taxonomy): domain Eukaryota; kingdom Viridiplantae; phylum Streptophyta; class Magnoliopsida; order Cucurbitales; family Cucurbitaceae; genus Sicyos; species Sicyos baderoa. The sequence goes on from JBBMEF010000025.1 coordinate 12,647,616, forward strand.
CTGCTGTTGAACATGTTCTCGTCTCTCGACATATTTCGAAATAGAATCGATCGGACACTATGCCAGTTTATGCATTTTTTTCTTTATGCTACAACTATAGTGGAGGCATCCTATGTTTTGCTTCGAGTTTCCGTTCCTTCTCAAACCTTTTCAACTGCCTGAAGATGTAGCCTATCTACTTTTTGGATCTCTATAGGATAATGGCTCAATATAGAGGTGTTAGCCTTGTGCTTTTGGCCATAGGCCCATGACATGATGGCAGTTTAAGTTTTAGAATCTAGCTTGTTTTAATACCATTCAATGAGATTCAATCTTCCATAAAAAAAAAACATCTTTCTGAGTTTCTGTTCTAGTTGTAAGCACATCGTGATCATCAAGCCTCAATTTTAGTGCTTTGAACTCTTTAAAGGTTAATCCTAGCTGTGGTCGAAGGCTTGGAATTTGAAGGTGTGCTCCTCTCAAGATCTTAAGTTTGAGACTCACCTATGACCCTACAGCTTTTGTGTCTCCATTTCTTCGACGTCTCCCTAACCTAAGTACTGATGTGGTTATCTCGAGTGTAGTGGAGCGAAGGTGTGATTGCCTGGTTTCCAAAAAAAAATCCAGCCAAGGATTAACAGTATCAAGAGAAACCATCATAAAATATCAGAACAAGTTTGAGAGTGTAATGGAGCGAAAATCAAATCGATTTTTGGGGAATATGTATGTATGAACACCCCTAGTTCAATTTATGGTGGGTGGCTACCTACTTGAAAACTTGCCTACAAATTTGTTTGACAACCAAATATAGTAGGGATAGTTGTGTCACAGAATTATCGAGGTGTGTCCAAACTTATTCGAATAATTATTAAAGCTATTGTGATAGAGTTGCTGGGTCTAATGCAACACTCTCATCTTTATCAATTTGGTGTGTGTTTTTTTGTGCAGAAAATGCTTCAATATAATCCGGCAGACAGAATCTCAGCGAAAGCCGCTCTAGACCATCCCTATTTCGACATCCTCGATAAGTCCCAGTTTTAAACAGTTGAGACAACAACATATAACAAATGGTAATATGATGATGTTGTGTGTGCAATATTGATTTCTGAGTGAGAAAATGATATGTTTAGACTGGTCAACTTGTCATCATCTTGGTGAATGCAAGCTCTTCAACTTTGTATTTGGTAATTTTAATTTAAAAATTTCTTGTTGGCCCATTTTGATTCTTCATGGGGGTGTTGGGTAAGGGGATCAGATTTGGGATGAGGAATAAGAGCCATGCTTACTTAAGCGTGGGTAAGTATTTCCACCCTTAGAACTACATATTTTTATTTTTTAAAAAAATTGATTTTGATTGGTGGAGAGAGAAATACTAAAGTTCAAAATATGCGGTCTTAAGGGTGGATAAGTATTTCCAAAATACTTACCCACCCTTAGATAAGTATTGCTCGAGGAATAATTCTTTTATTCATGTTTAGGTTATCGATAATCATTCTTCTCATAATCACTATTTATTTCTCCCATTATCAATATTCATCTCCCTCATAATCACTATTAAGTATTATAAGATCCAAGGTCTATATTGATATCAAATAATGGAAAAAATTACTATCCAAGTTTTAATAGGATTTGGAACCTCTCATTCTCTGGAGAATACTTTTTTGAGCCATGCTAAAATTTTACTCAAGTTTTGGATGCCTCTTACCTCCCCTCTATTTAGAATTGAAATATCTAACAAACTTTCGAACCACATGTTGCATATCTAACAAACTTTCTTCCTCTTCGCCTGTGAATTAGCTAACACAACGTTGGTGAATTATGTAAATCCTTGTATGTGATATGTCCTTTATTTATATGTTTTCGTATTATCTGCTTTACGTTTTCGATTTAATTGGTGATTGCTGATTTCATACCACATTTGCCCCTCTAAATTATTCTTATTTCATATAAGCCCCAAAACCTATCACATTCCTCCATAATCTCATTCTCCCATAATCAATTTTCTTTTATCTCATAAATTCATAATCAATATTCTTTCTTCCTTATCAATAATTTGTTCTCACTGGAAGGGTCAATGGTGCAATAATTTTATTGTTTGATTGTAAACCAGTTCAACACAAGCGTCACAGGAACTCGAACCCTGGAAGAATCGGATTTAGAATTTAGTTCAATATTTAAAGTTAGTCATTCATGCATAAATAATGTGATTTTTTTGGTCCAAGATTATACCTTTAAAACTATATAGAATAATTGACTTCTTTTTTTTTAATAATAAATAATTAACTTCAATGTACTTAATTCGTTAAATTCTAGTTTTGAAATTATATAGACTAAACTTAACTTTCTTCAAATTCTAGGAACCAAAATTTTAATTTATCCTATAATTAATATGATTTACAAAGTAAATTTGACCAATAAATAATTACTATTTAAACCATCATGAGTAATTTAATGATTAAAAAAAAACTTTAAAAACCAAAACATTATAAATTTAATCCATTGTGACCAAACTAAAAATTATTTGTTAAAGATTCTTACAAATAAATGTGATATGGTCACAGGTATATCATATAAAGATAGTCGAAGAGTATTTTATAACGATAGTCGAAAAGTACGTAAACTAGTTCGAAGAGTATAGTTGAGTGAAAGAGTAGAGTCAAGGAATTGAATATTCTTTTAAAACTATTTTTCAGACTTCAAGGATTCAAGTGTCACTGAATTAGACACCAAACTCAAACCTGAACCCAAAATAGTATTTTTGCTACATTGACTAATAATTTAAATTATAATCGAAACTCAACCCAAAATAATCGGTAGTAGTTGAAAAGGATACTCCCAAATTCTACAAGGAAGATTTTTACACATTAAAATCTATTTATGTTACAATGCAATACTCAATTACTGTCACAACCTATTATTCTACAATCAAAACTGTGCATTAAGCTGACCATATGAACCACCTTGCATCATCAAATTATCAGCTTGATCAATGTGTAAACAAACTTTAGGAGATAACAAAAAAAAAAAAGAAAAAAAAATGAGACCTTCAGTTAGACCACACATGTATCAGACCATTCTTGTTACCAGTGTAAATCTCATTACGTTCTTCATCATAGAAAAGTGCAGTAATATCTTCCAAAGCTTCTACAACTGCGTTTCTCATCTGTGATGAGCTGCGCCGCTTTTTCGACCTGCCACCAAAGCTGCAGTCCCCGACCTTCGGGTTTCCGTTGCTTACATCTATCTTGGCAAGGCATTTTCCAGTCAAGATGTTGCTGATATTGATCGAACCAGGTGCACCTAAACATAAAATGGCACCAAGTCAAGAGATAATGATCATAGTGGCAATGGAATATTCACCCAACTTCTATTTCAATGCTAAATTTATCCAAGCAAGAGAGAGGAGAAAAAACTACAAAACATTTCTGATCAGACTATCTATTTCATTTACCGTTCCTGTTTCCTATTACAAAAATCCTGATCAGACAAAGGCTAGCCAAAAGCAAAGCCGAAGAGGAGTCGACATAACAAGGACAGACGCCCCGTGCATTACAGACTTCTATCCATTACGATAAATAAGAAATCATCAAACATATCAAGCTCTAAATTGGGATGCTGATTTCTTGTATTGTTTTCAAAATTGCTAATCTTGATGGTTAGGATGGTAATTTCTGCCTCTAAGTGAATTCCTTGAATTGTAAAAATCAATTCTTGAAAAATTTTGACATTTTTTTCTTGTTTCTTGAAAAGAAAATATTCTCAAAGGTATCTTTTCTTGTAAATCAGATGGGTTGTTCTTGTTCATCAAGAAGAACACCAAAAAGCTCCCTCTTGCGATCGACGTCGCCAAGAGTTTCCCACTCTTCCCGTGAGTGCAATCAAGCTTCGCCAAGTCGCTTTAATACCAATTTGATATAAGCTAGAATCCAAGAGAATCCCAAAGAGGAGATAATTTCCCAAGAACTCAATTATGCGAGTTTAGGGCTTAACTAACTAATATGAAAAATACCCAATTACCCCAATACCATATTACATAACTACAGTTTAACTTATTTTATTTCCAATTGGAAGTTGTTCTAGTAACCATTTAGGTGTTAGGACTGACCCTTAGAGGAATTAGAGAATAATAAAGGGGCTCAAGAGATGATTCTCTAGAGAGGGAGGTTTCCAAGTCCTATCAAATACTTGGTTAGTTTGTATTCCTTTTATCTTTTATATTTCTATGGTATGTCGTTCTAGATCTCGGGTCGTATCATTAGGGTATTTGGAGTTTTTAATCATTCATTTCATATCATCTACCAAATTGTTTCTATTTCATAAAAGATCTACTCTTGGCAAGAAGTAAAAGAATTACCATCTCCTTCCATCCAATGATCCTCAGAGTCGGCTTTGCAGTAGGATATAATGAGATCCTGATCACTAGTAATATAAATGTTATTGGTATTGCAGTCTGGATGCCATAAAATATGATCCTCAAATGAAGTGACAAGCTCTCCACGAAAGTTCCAGACCGCCACAGTTCGGTTTCTAAATGTCAGAAATAATTGGTTTTCATAGAGAAATATAAATGCTGATGGAGTCATAAATTCAGTTCTGCTAACTTCCATCAATTCAGCATTACGAACCTACAAATCGAGAAGTTCTTCATAAAAAAATAGAAATGGATAGGATTTTTACTTGCATCAAGTATTTGAAGATTTTCACATAGAAATTACTTCCACAAAACAGATCAATAAGATTTTCGTAAAATTTAAGAATCAATAGGATTTTTACTTACATCAAGTATTTGAAGATTTTCATTCTCTTGTTTCACAAGAAGCTTTTCATTAAATTGTTCTATGAAGTCCACCTTTTTGTTCCGATGAAGCAGATGGTTGAAAGCTTTGAGAATTGTGCCATCTTCTATCGATAGAATCTTAAGAGGAACATGGCTAGTGGCTCGGTTGAAAATCAAGAGCATGATCCCAGGGCTACAGCAACAAAAGAACGTACATTATCATTAAATATAACGACTCTGTCTCCGATATACCTTTAACCCCAGGGTTGCAGGAAAGACTGAAATTCTATAGTCAAAGACTCAAAGGTGAAGGTGCATAACATATACATATAGGTAGAGGGGAAGGTGAAGGTGAAGGACCGAAGGTGCATATATATGTGATAGGCTGTCTTCTAGAAAAAGAGAACAATTAATTTTGTTCCCAAATTTTTTTTTTTTGATATCCGTGACTGTCTAGGACAGCTTGCGCACCTCGACTATAAACACGGGACATACCGCCTGACTCTACAACATTTGAATGTTTTTGGATATTAAGTCCTATGTAGGTGACCACCATAGATTGAATCCTTCACCTCTTAGTTCCTGCTCAAAAAAAGACTCTCTTGACCACCATGCCACTCCCGTTTAATTTTATTCCCAAATTGATAAAGAGCTTTGCCTTGAGGTTCAAATTTATCTTCATTTTTCAGTAATTATCACTTGTAATAATCATAAAAGTCATGTAAAGACTAATCAGAAAATTGAACTTTCATTGTTCCATTGCAAAAAAGGAAGCGTCTTTTTTTATATATAACTTTCATTGATGAATGAAATAAGAATAACAGGCCTATCAATGAGATAATATATGAGTTACAGAAAACTACTCGATTAACAAAGCAATAGTCTTTAAAAGGAGAAATAGTATGAGCCCAACATACTAAGAGATATAAAATTTGGAAAGAGAAAAACAAATCCAAGTTGACAAATATTAGATTTATCATATACATATGAGCAGACGTGTATGAGCATAACATAGGTAATAGGCTGCATTCAAGAAAAGAAAATAATTAATTTAATGCACAAATTAGTCAAGAGATTCAACTTGAAGCTATAAAACCATCTTGACGTTCAATTCTATCTTCAATTCTCAGTAATTCTCATTTGTAATAATCATAAAAAGTCATCTACAGACTAATCAGCTAATTGAATTTTCTTCATTCAGTTGCGAACTTGCAAAAACAATAAGAGATAGAAAGTAAGACAGAATTTAATTACCTGATCTTGATTTCCTGAACATGTTTATCTGATATAGAGTAAAGCATGGTATAGTTTTTCAGGTCGAACACTTTGTATATACTGATAACAAAAGAGCAGGAAAAGGAAACAAGTTACAACAAGAATAAAACGCAACAAAACCTAATAAAAGAAGGGCAATAAAGTTACCTATCCAGAGCAGAATAAGTTAGAACTTTCCCATTAACATCATCAAACTCGACAAATCCAGGCCACTTCAACGATTCAGACTCAAAAAGTGCAAAACCAGCATCAGGCTTGCCCCTTCGAATATATCTAGTAGAATTAAGAAGAAAATATCAGGAAGAGATGAATATAAGCATTAAATTGAAGAAATTGACTAATACAGACAAGCGATGGAATATTACGCACTCAATCCTTGTAGATCTGCATTTCAAAGAGCTGAAGTTGTCAGAAGCATAAACTGAAACTGTGATAAGCGAATCATTGTTCTTATTGTAAAACAAACTCCGAATCACCTCATCAGGGCTGACGTTCAAGAAGCATAACCTATCATTTTTCTCTGTGCACAAAATAACCAACAAATAAAAATCTGGAATTATGTTTAAGCTAGGCCTGTAGGACATAAGCAATGTAATTACCTCGACTAAAAGCTGCACAAACTCCAGAATGTGCCAGCGCAAAAACAATATCATGTGCAGCAACAATTTCTATAACTTTTGTTCTCTTCATAAGAAAAGGTAAAACCGGTGAACAATGCCCCTTTGGATCATGAGTATCATATTCCTCCTGATACAATAAAATGACTAAATATAAAGCACAGGAAATTTTACAAAGACAGCAACATTCATGCAATATGTGTTATTCCGAAGAATATAGAGCAAACTTGAGTGTAATTTTTTCGATGTCCAAAAGTAGAAGCTTCTTAAGTATATTCCCAACAGACTCTTGGGAAGGTGTCATATCAGCCCAATGTTATACACAAATCTCAAAAGCTTAATGTTAATTATGCAAATCCTTCCTGCTATTACATATTTTATATACAGTTCTGCAATCAATCACTTGCTGAAATCTAGGGGTCTAGTTAATGCTGTGAACTATAACCATCATTCTCGATATTCAACCTAAAGCATGATCCATAATAACTAATGTACCCTGCAAGTATAATTCTCAAACAATGAAAAAACCATCCCTTGTGATAGAAAGATCACGAGGCACCACGTAACACTAATCACAGAAATCCAGCCACACCAATATATTCAATCCAAATTCAATGAGTGAGAAGTAGGACCTTCTGGTGAGAGTAACTAAAAACAATCAACAAATGACCTAGACATACAAGAGGGAGACTAACCATCATAGTGGCTCAATTGGTCAAAGAGGGCCTTGGGGGTGCTGATGGGTTCAATCCATAGTGGCCACCTACTTAAGAATTAATTTCCTACGGATTTCCTTGACATCCAAATGTTGTAGGGTCAGACGGTATTCCCATAACATTAGTCGAAGCGGGAGAAAACTAGCCCAGACAGTCACAGATATCAACATAAAAAAGGAGGGAGATCAAATAGAAGTACTTAATAATTAATGCCAACAAGTGCAGTAGTTCAACGACATCAATATATAACTATGAACCAAGAGGTCATGGGTTCTTTCCAGATTCCCCACTCCGTTATTGAACTCAAGAAAGAAGTACATAATAGATAATAATGCAAGCGTAATTCCCTTAATCGACGTAAGTACCTATCTTTAGGTTGTAAATGCACAAGAAAGTTTCATATTTCTTCTCACCAACTCAAATAACACGACACCCCGCTCTAAGACATACAATAAGCAATTGGGTACATACAAAAAGGAACAATTTCTCCAAATAAACCGAAACAGCTATCAATGAGAACAAACCCATCAACGAGAACAAAAAACAAAGAACATGATATTCCGGCGACAAACAAATAAACAACTATAAAGTGAGCAAGGGTTACAAAATCTAATATCCAAAGTAAATGAAGCAATGAAAAACAACCAACCATCAAACGCATATTGCGAAACCTCTCTTGGGCATAGCTCAAACTGAAAGAACGATCGCGATTGGAACAAATCTCCCGCCGCTGCAGCTTCTTCACACTATTATAAAACCCATGAATCCTCGGCCGTTTCTGAGCCAAAACACGCCGATCAGAACAGGGCCGAGGACTACTCGCCAAAATCCTCCTCCCTTCCATGACCTTACCCCCTCCAACAAAAACCCACCAAAACAAACCCACAATCACTTAAAAAAATCGGGGAATCGAGTCAATCGATCGGCGGAAGGAACCGAAACGATGCAAATCGGTGGTGAAATTGGGGGAATGGGGAAACCCTAGAATTGAGAAAAGCTCAGCGGGAAGTAAAAGGGGGAAGACGAAGGAGTGTGTCTCCGGTGAGGTCGCCGGAGCTGGGAGTTGGGCTGTGTCAGTGGAGTTGAATTTGAAGAACAGAGAAATCGCTGAAATTGAAACACGAAGAAGGGGAAAACGAAGAAGAAGAAGAAGAGGGAAAAGGAAAAGGAATTAAAAAAATTAAAGAAAAAAAAAACATTTAAACCATGCGCGTGACTCGCACGCGCTGATAGTGTTTTCTTTTCCTATTCCCATTTTTAAATTTTCAGGATTTTAAACTGAATATTTTCGAGAGAAATTGGGCTAAATAGTTCAATTTCACAAAATAATTATAGATTTAGGCAAATTTAAAAATATTTAGTATCTATAGTTAAATATACAATATAAATAATATATACAATATAATTAAGATATTAATATTAATTATATCTTTATTTATATTATATATTTGATTATGGTTGTTAAATATTTTTCTTTTTTACTTAATATTGTAAATACTTTTTTTAATTTGGTCTATTTTCACAAAAGAAAAACCCTTAATATATATATATATATATAAATAATATGTAAAAAATGAGGATTTTGAATCCTCACACTCCTAATGGTTATGAGTTGTTTCATTATTTGGTTGTAAACTAGTTCAATTCCAAGTCACAGGTTTGATCTCAAGAATCAGTATTTGTCTCTCTCCCAATATGTGTACAAAAGAAAATTATTAGGAGTTGTTTGATTGGAGAAGAGATGAGATAAGATATTTGTTTTGTGCGTTGTGTTAATTCCTATTTATGCATGGAATGAAAAGTGATAAGATATTTGTTTTATTTTTAATATATATATATTTCCTTACCAAATTCATCATCGGGTTGAAAACTAATAATTATTTGTGAATAAAAGTTTATTATGGTTTAAGAATGATTAAAATTAAAAATTTGACCATTAATTAAAAAAATAATATTAGATTGAATTGGGATTTAAAGAAGAAAAAAAATTAAATAAAGAATAATCCTTGGAAATCTCCGCCCCTATCCTCACAATTTTTAATGGTGAATTTAGCGAGGATTGGATTAAAAAAGAATGACGAACATGAAGACAATATATTTATTCTCATCCTCGTCTCGTGGACATTTTTATACACCTCCTCTCAATGGGAGGAGATATTTATTTGCAACATCTTTGTATGATGTAAAATATTCATTAAAAGGCTAAAGGATTACAAATAATTCTCCCTCACAAGGAGCACCATGACTAAGGGGTAACAACTTTTCTTCCTCAAACTTTGTTTCCACTCCACAACTCATAGAGTATCCAACCAAAATTTGTAAAACTAATTAATACAAAATGGATTCTAATGGGCTTGCTACCCAAAACATTGATAAGTGGAGGGATATTCAATGATAATCATATTTACTGAGGCACGAGATCCCACCAACGAAATCGAATAAGATATGGGTTTATGACCTATAAGAGACTGCACTTAGTCCCTATAATGGTAACAAATCAAAGCAAAAAGCTTTCCTTTGTCAACCTAATCATAAGTAAAAAAAATAAAAACTCACAACTCTCTTTAACCTTACATAAAAAGTTAAAGAGGATAGAGGTTCCACAACAAAAACATATTATTAGGTAGAAGTGTACATTGGTTGAATTAGGTTAAGGAGATTTTTTGAATATCAAGTCAAAGTTGTAAATTCAAAGACCAACCCAACCTATGCGTTTGAGCGACCTAACTTTCATAATTTTTTGTGTTGGGTCAATTGCGTTAATGATTTTTTTTTAAACATATATTTGTTCTCATTTCAATTTTTTTAATAGAAATTAACCTAATAACTTTTCTTAATAAATTCAACTTGAATTTATATTATGATATATGTATATTTTAAAGACTTAAAAAATATTTTATATGTTAGTGTTCAATAATTTTGATGTTTAATTGATGCACTAGTATAAATTGGGACAACAGTGATCGGCTAGAATTTTTTTTAAAAAAAATACGGAGGCATTTATGATCGGCATGAAGAAAAGTGACCGACATACATTTTGTCAATTACAAATGTACATTGATGACCGGCTTAACTATGACCGACAGCCGGTTATAATAGATCAACAGTCCTTCGAAGTCTATTATGACCGACAGCCGGTTATAGATGAGAAACGGTCATAAACTGTCATCTACGACCGGTCGCCGGTCATAATAGACCTTCTTCATTTATGACTGGCGGGCGGTCATAGATGAGAAACTCTCATCTATGACGGACCGTCGGTCATAAATGAGAGATTATAATAATTAATTCATTTTCCCTCCCTCATTTCAGCGATTTTTCTTGAGCCCTAAATCCTGACTTCCGACCTCTTCGACCTTCGACCACTGCGACCTCCAACATCAGACCTCTTCGACCTCCGATCATCGATGACGGGCCGTCGGTCATCGATGACTCGCGCGAGTCATCGATGACCGGCAGTCCGTCATCGATGACTTGCGCGAGTCATCAATAACCCGAAACTGTGTTGGTCATCGATCATCTTTGATGACCGTCGGTAGCGAGCGTCATGGTTTAACATTCGTGACCGTCGGCCTAATACCGGTCATCAATGACCTTCGATGGTTTTGTATATGATGACAGTTCACCGACGGTCAGAATTATAGAAAGATGATCGTCAATACCGATCATCTTTTTAACGATTTTTACTAGTAATGGTAATTTAGTTCAACAAGGCAACCACCGTGTATTGTATTTTATAAGTATCACATGTATCACATGGAATAAATGTTTAAATTTTTTTCCATCATAGCATTAAACATCTCATCTGTTTTAATCTCCTAGTAAGGGGATTGAAACCATTCTTGAGGCTGGCATTATTATTATTATTTTCCCTTAAAGTTGATATTAATTTTCATTTATTTTCAGATTTGACTTTTTTATTGGTTTATTTGTTGGGCAAGTAAAATGCAATATATTTCTATTTTTTTTCTACATATAATTCTTCATTTTTCTCATATGGTTTATTGAGCTAAACTAAACTCCACAGCCCGTTGAGAGCATTATTCCATGTTAGATGGATTTGTTTCCTTTTATATTTGTGTATCATTTGTAAATGAATAATTATATATATGAATGCGCATATATTAACAAATCTAAAAAAGTCTAATAACTATAATAGAATAAATATCAAAGTTGAAGAGACTAAAATAATAATTTAATATAAAATATACTTTTTGAGTTTGTTTTGAACTATGATTTTTTTTTTTATCGTAAGTCACCCTTTAAACTAGTTAAGCTATGTTTTTATCTACAATAAAGATGATAATAAAATAAGATAGATCAAAGAGTGCATTTTCTTCCCAAATAACAAAAATCTACAATTGATGTAATTCCTAGGGGAAAGAGAGAGATTTTTTTAAGTACAAATTAGTGGAGGGGGATAAATACCGATTATCGGTATCGAACCGATGACGTGTTAAACTGGTTTCCAATCAAACAATGAAATCATTCCAACCAAACAATGAGAGAGTTGGAATATAGTTCCTATCGTTTTAAAATTAGACTCCATTCATATGGTTTGATCGAATTTAAAAATAATGTGTTATACATTGTTTGAATTAAATGTGTAGAAGTTGTTCCCAAAGAAGAGTCCAACAGTCGAGACTAAGGATTCTAAGGCATATTCTTTTGAGAGATTTCTAGTTTAAGGCCGTTGAAAAACGCTTAAATTAGAATATTCTTTGAAAATATAATGTCACCGTTTAGAGATGTGTAGTTGATGCCTCCCATATAGGGGAGAGAAGTTCTAATTTTTTGATTATAATATATATATTAGTTATTCATATGTTAATAATAATGTAGGGTAAATGAATAGTTATCTCCACGTACTCAAGTTTATAATGATTGCAAATGATAAGTTTTGAAACAATAAAACTAAATTCAATCTTTCTCCTACAAACAAAATTTGCCCTGTACTACAACAAAAAATTTACCCTAAATTTAATTTAAGAAAACAGAAAACAATGTTCACCTAATCTTCGAACACAATCGACACAAAATCATAAGAACAATTTTATATATAAAAAACGATAAAGCCAATTAAACTCAATAATAATCGATTTATATTTTTTATCTAGAATTTTTCTGGTTCAAATTACTTAAAAGGATATAAGTCTCATTTGATAAACTATTTTGTTTTTTTGTTTTTGTTTTTAACTATTTAGAATAAGTTCGTTTGATAATTAATTTTACTTTTAAAAAAAATCAAAAACATTTTTAAAATATTAAAGGAATTTTAAAAACAAAACAAAAATAAATAAATAAACTTTTAGGCCCCGTTTGATAACCATTTGGTTTATTGTTTTTGGTTTTTCAAATTTAAGCCTATTTTCTCTCAAATTTAAACCAAAAACAATAAACCAAATGATTATCAACTTTGTTTTCTTTTTTTTTTGGTAAACAATAGAAAAATGGTAAAAACACATTTATTGAACCGGCAAATTTGAGATTATAGTACTCTAAAATAATTCTATTTTATTAAATATAAAATATTAAAAATAATAAATTTTGATTTTTTTAAAAAAACAAAAAATCATTACAAAAACGTATTTTTAGTTTATAAAAAACAACTATCCATATTTTAAAATTAAAAATTAAAAATAAAAATAGAAAACAAACGGAGTCATAGCTAATAAAGATTCATACCTTCATAGTTTGGTGGTGCGATTGGTTAGCTATTAATTATCTTATTTCGTGTCATTTCAATTTTATAGTTATGGATTCGACATAAAAATCTATATTTGTGTCTTCTAGCAGGTTTGTTAAATAAATTACACATTGAAGATGCAAAGAAAAAGGGAGAAAAGTAATTTAAAGCTAAGAGAGCAGCATTTTCTTCATCTACCTATTTTTTACCCCAATTAATTTCAATTAGTTGCGAATTAAAATCCCTAATCCAATTCCAATAGCTCCATAAATTCAAAATCTCAAATCCTCACAAAAACCCCAAATCTCACCGTAATGGAAACCGCTTCCAAATCCCCCGCCGCCGACGACGACGCCGCCGCCCGCTCCCGTCGCCGCCGCAACACCTGCATCGGGATCTCCGTCGCCGCCGTCGTCCTCCTCGTCCTCCTCTTCGTCATCCTAGCCCTAACAGTCTTCAAACCCAAAAACCCAATCATAACCGTCAACTCCGTAGCCCTAGCCGATCTCGACGTGTCGCTCGACCCAGCCAGATTCGCCGTCAAAATCAACGTCACTGTAACCGCCGACTTGTCGATCGTGAACCCTAACAAGATCGGGTTCCGGTACTCCGACAGCTCCGCGAGCCTCGAGTACAGAGGCGAGCTCATCGGCGTGGCGCCGGTTCAGGCCGACCGGATCGGTGCGAACCAGAACAAGCGGATGAACGTGACGCTGACGATCCTGGCGGACCGGCTTCTGACGTCGTCGGCGGTGTTCTCCGACGCCGTGGCCGGGAGTTTGCCGTTGAGTGTGTACGCGAGGATTTCAGGGACGGCTAGGATTTTGGGGATTAATATTCACGTTGTTGCGATTACGACCTGTGATTTGATGATTGATATTAAAGGGGGGAAACTTGGTGATACTGATAAGCACTGTAAATATCGTGCCAAGATCTGATTAATTATTTATGTGTGCTTAAAATTTATTGTTTATTATTATTATTATTATTTTAGTTTAGTCTTTGGATGTTTCTCATGTAATAAAAAATAATTAAATTTTATGCTATTTTTAATACCATTCAATTTTAATGTGGGGTTCTTAGTTTTATATTGCAAGGTTCAGAATGTAGGTGTTTTGTGTTTGTATAGTTTAAGCAACAAAGAAATTTTGTTGGTCCGATCTTGGTTAGAATTAGTGGGTAAGGTTCAATTCGGGTTTCGATCGTTTCTCCCCTATCTTATTTTGGTGTGGTCTCGTGCCTCAGTCGTTTATATGCTCTAAGGATTATCATTCAAAATGCATCAAAAATTCAACTTAATAGTTTGGATGTTGTTTTCTCGGCTACTCTAGAATCTTTGTATTCTATTTTAGTTGAGGCTTTGATTACGATTAGGCTGGTCATTGGTCAAAGCATGCTTTTATATTAGTTCTATAAAGGGTTGATCACCTTTCAAATTGTAGTTGTTGTCCTCGTTAGTGGTTTAAAGTTTTAAGGATAGATTGTAATGGTTATTCTCGTTAATGGAAGATTTCTTTTTCCAAAAAAAAAAAGAAGTAATGACTTTATTTAAGGTTGGTTGGTATTAAAAATGAATAACATTCAACTCACTTGTTAGAACTAATCACTTCAATCAAGGGAAATTAATGTCTTGACTGTAGACAATAAATGAAATTAATTGAATACAATACAAACAATAGAAAATGTTAAAATTAAAATTTGGATGATAAGTTATTTTAAGTGATTATAAATTTAGGTTACAATAATAGCTCACTTGATTATTATTGTTTTAGTTTAGTCTTGTGATGTTTTTCATGAATAATAAAAAATAATTAAATTTTATGCATATCAACCTTTAATACCCAATGAGTTGTTGGTTGTACGGTTGGTTATTTTATTTAGTGTTAGTTTGAACCCGAAAATTAATATTTAATTTTCATATTATTCAAAAGGAGTAATACCCTCTATTTAAAGTTTGTTGGTTATTCTCTCCTAATTTGTATTAAAATAAAAATCTTATATATATATATAACAAATTTGGGAATAACATTCAACTCACTTGTTACAACTAAGAGTTATTTTGAGTGATTAAAAATTGAGATTATGGTAATACTAGGGGTGTTCAAACAACCCGAACCAACCGAACCCAATTTGACGGGTTGGGTTGGGTTTAAATTCATAAAATATTCATGGTCGAGTCAAGGGTGACCTAAAATTAACCAAATCCGACCAATCAAAATAATAATTTAGTTTAAAATTATATTTTTTTACTTATAACATAATTATATATGCTTATATTTGTTTTATTTAATTATTATTGTTAGATTTTTTATTTCCTATATTCTTTAATATTTTTCCAAATCTTTATAATTTATATATCACGATAAATATATAGTCAAATTTTGTAAAATATCTTTATTCGTTTTAATTATATATTTTTCTATGGAAGTTGAATTATGTAATCTGTCTTTGTTGTTTTAATTATTTATTTGTTTTATATTTTATAGTTGGAATGTTCTATATAAACCATGATGGTAGGATTAATAGTGAGTGACTTTTTAATGTATATTTTTTATATTTAATATTTATATTAATTTCACTTCATTACCTTAATTGAAGATTGTATTTTATTTATGTATAATGTAGAACTAATTTGATAAAAAATATTTGTATTTATAATCTATTATTGGACCGATGACCCAATTTCGGGTTGGGTTGAATTGGGTTGAAAAAAGGAGCAACTCTATAATCTGGGAACTCATGTTCACCCATAATAATATCTCACTTGATTATGGATTTTTATAGTAGCTCCTTTGAATGTGAAATTTTGTATAATAATCAACTAATAACTCATTTGAACATAAATTTTATAGAGTATAGTAGAAATAAGTAATTTTGAAACGAATAGTTATTTTGAATGTTTAAAAATAAATTATAGTTATTTTGAATGATTACATTTATAATACCTAATTTGAATGTAGTTTTCTAAGGTAGAATTGTAAATATTCATTTGTAACTCTTCCACCAAACCAAACACTCATTTACAATATGATATAACTAATAAATTAATAGTTTAGAGGATGCAGTTTAATATAAAAATTAAAATTAAACATTTAAAAAATATGAAAAAGTAAGTAGGGACAAAATAATAATTTAACCAAATTTATGAAGAAAAAAAATGTAGGTGGATTCAGGGATATTCTTTCTACCGTTTTTGTTAATTGGTTTTATATTATTACTCATTTTTAAGTATTAGAAAAATGTAACGTGCTTTGCACGTGGATATATTTTATTTATATTTTTTTAGTTACTCAACTTCATCGAAGTAAAGATATAAAGTTTTGAAATATTTTGATGATTAAATAAATTTGAGAGCAATTCATCAAAGTAATGGTGAAATTTTAATTTTTATAGGAAAATTAGTTGATAATTTTTTTTTTTTTTTTATAAATATTATAACCTATAAATTTCATCATTTCATAATGAATTATGATTATCATTAACAAATAACTGTGTAAATTTAATAAAACTTTTAGATTCCCATCTTATAGTATTTTATATAGTTATTATTGATTACTAATATTTTGTTCATTTGTATGATTACTTAAATACAAAACTTTTTAAAAGAAATGAATAAGTTCATCTATTTTTAGAGGAATATGTATGTTGTCTCTTTACTTGTTAGGATGAATAATTTTTTTTAGTTATATACTAATTGAGAGAACAGAGATTCAAATACATAATTTTTTTTGTCATTAGATATATAATGAAATATTTTTATTGTGATTGTACTAAAGTAACTTCAATCACTAGACTTTAAACAAGACATTGGTTGAAGTTTATTGATTAAAGTTTACTAATAATATTAATGGAAGTCTATAATATACTCTACAAATTAATTGACATTAATAATATTTTCAATAAACTTTAATCACTAACTTCAATAACATATAGATTAAACCTAAATTAGTTTATGATAATCCAATGTGTTTTACATAAATGAGCACAAATGCTCCTTAAACCCAAAAAATGATTGATTTAATTTTGGTTAAAATATCATTTTAATCCATCAACTATCATTTAAATTCTATTTTAGTTCTCACACTTTTAAAAGTTAAATTTTGGTCACGAGTTAAAAAATAAAAAACTATAGTTAAAAATGTGATGAATGAGCAAGAATAAAAATAACAAAATAATATCGTCTTTTTTCTCTCTCATTTTTCATTTTTCGACCCATTGATTTCTCACTTTCATTACATAGACTATTAATATCTTTTTTAAAAATTACAAAATATAGACACTCAAATAAAAATACTCGTAAGTTCTAATTAAAAGAATGTTTCAAATTAGCTACCTATTTTTGTAACATTTTCTTTGAAATGGATCATGGCTTAATTTATATATATA
>JBBMEF010000025.1:12685183-12716047 GCA_037832685.1 Sicyos baderoa
AACAAAAACAAATTTTGGGAAGCTACATTTTTTTGTTTTTAAAAGTTGGTTGGTCTTCCCCTACTTTCTTAAGAAAATATGTAAACTGGTAGAAATGATGAAACAAATTGTAGGAAATTTGAGAGAAAATAGACTTAAATTTGAAAAACCAAAAACAATAAAACAAATGGTTATCAAACGGGGGCTTAGCCATTTGTTAAATTGTTTTCTGTTTTCTATTTTCTATCATTAAATTCATAATTCTTAAAAAGAAGAATAATAATAAAATATTTTCTATCATTAAATTCCATGATTCCATGATTAAAATATAGCTTACAAACTACAAAGCCGGTGTTGCTATTTGGTGAAAGATTCGAGTTCGACGTCGAGTAGTGAGAAGAGCGGAGCTCTATTTGGCGCGCCGTTGCTCTACGAATCGCCATTGCCAGACCTGTTTTCGAGTTCTTGATCCATTTCCATTTCCACTTGAATTTGATTTTCCTTCTTTTGCAGATTCCAGGAAGGATCTGTTCTTGTTTCCGAGCTCCAAGGTTTTCTTCTTCGATTTCTCTCTGCAATTGTTTTCTCACTCTGTTATGATGTTTATACGTTTTTATCTACCTGTTTGATGAATCTATGTATCGTCAGTGTTCATAGCATGATTTTTGTCGTTATCTGCATTTTTGCTTCTGGATTTGGTTTCGATTTGTGTTGTTTTGTGTTACCGAGCAATGATTTTTGTTAATAATTTCGTTAATTGTTTTGATGCTTGAAATTGTAGTTTAGAAACTTTGAAGTGCGTTTTGTGATCAGGTAAACTGAGAGAAACACGGATTAAGCTCGGGTTTTGTGTTTACGCGGTGAGATTTGTTCGTTTTTGGAATTTGAGGTTTGAAAGGAACCAGTGATTCTATCTAGGAACGGCTTTAGGTTTTGAATTTCATTTGGTGAAGTTGCGGTGGATTTTTCATCTTCCCACGACTGGGGAAAAATGGAAAGGATCCTCTCAGCCATCGCCTCGGAAGCTCAGGCGGGAGGGGAGTCGCTGCTCGTAAATATAAAGATTGCAGTGCTTCCCATAGCCAAAGTCTTCACCATTTGCTTTCTGGGATTTCTTATGGCATCTAAATATGTCAACATCTTGCCTGCAAGTGGAAGGAAACTTTTGAATGGGGTATGCTTCCTTTCAACTCTATCTAATCCGTACACTCGAACGAACTCGGTAATACTTTCCAGATGTTTTGAATAGACCACTTTTGAATTGATGAATCGTATTATAGACCCACAATGCACTCACAAGTCACGCGCACATATAATGGTTGTTTATGTGTGCCAGCAAGAGCAGTTGCTTAATGGCATAAGTGTATTCCCATGACCAAAGAGGTTATGAGTTCAAATTGCTGGGAAAAAACCTGGAAAATAACGAGAATGAAAGGAAACAATAAAATAGAGAACAAAGGAAAAATTCCAAAACCGTAAAAAAAACCATGGACAGAAAGAACTTCCACTATGTGAAAAATTGCTTCAATCACACATAATTCTCTCACCGACCCCAATTATATGAACACTCTCTTCAAAGCTTATACTACTTTCACCACTTGTCCCCAAGGGGTGGCGCAGTGGTTGAAGACTTGGGTTTTGAGAGTATGCTCCCCTTAAGGTCTCAGGTTCGAGACTCACTTGTGAAACTACTCCTTCGATGTCTCTTGTACCTGGCCTAGGGACGGGCGTGGTTACCTTGTTTAAAAAAAAAGTCAGTACACCAAGCTTAAAGTGCTTTTGACTAGAATGCTTTGAAACCAAAGACTCATGCTCCTTTTATAGTGCTTGGAGCACACCACTACCTTGCATCTTTCCGATGTGGGACAAATTCACTTCTAATATTTTGCCAAAACCGAACACGAACCCCCAATTGAGAACTAAAAAAAAGATAATGGCTGTTTCTGTATTTTGTGCTGCAGTTGGTCTTTTCGCTGTTGCTTCCATGTTTAATATTCTCTCAGCTCGGGCAAGCTATTACTATTGAGAAAATTCTTCAATGGTGGGGACCAAATTCACATTTATACATTTTCTTGTTTTGATTATAATCTTGTATACTGATATCGTGTCATCCAATTTCATTTGAGGCCTTGTCTAGGTGGTTTATTCCTGCAAATGTTGTTCTGGCTGGCATATCAGGTTCACTCATAGGATTAATTGTTGCATCAATTGTTCGTCCTCCATACCCCTTCTTCAAGTTCACGATTGTTCAAATTGGAATTGGTAAACCACTTGATCTTGCTTGCAATAGTAGCTTTGACATAATTTATATGACGTATGAGTTGTTTCTGTTACTTAGCTGGCTGGTTATTTCTGACTTCTGTAAGTGGCCATTAATTTGTAACTGACCGCCACAGACCTATCTATTTGGAATTGAAAAACTGGAATAATATTTTTTCTCCTCACTCTTGAGTATGCTAATCCAAGTCCTAATTACCGTACGATTCTATAACTTCTTCCAATCCCCATCAGTCTGTTTATAACAAGATATTATAACTAACTCCCAGTCCAATTACCATTGCTCCCAGTCCAATTACCATTGTGCCCATACTAATACCTTTAATACTAATATATCCTTGGGTTGGTACCTTACAGAACTGTGCTGTTGTGCACTTCCTTTTTAGAATCAGTTTTGAGTAATAATAGTCAATAAACATTTTGTGTATGGTTGTATAAATTTCAACATTCTTTTCGTTGTGTCTTAATTCATACTTTTTTTTATTGGAAACCGGGAAATCGGGGTTTCGTTCCACTAAACTCAGGGTAACCACGCCCGTCCCGTACTATTCTTGTAATAACAAATCATAACCTTTCTCTATATTATAGTACCCTACTGTTCTTGTAGCTAATAAATATATGCTGTGAAAACTTGACTTGAACTTCATGATTTGGTTTTCTTATATGAATGTTCTACTTATGCTTATGCATGCTTGTAACAATTTTATACTTTGCTGTTGGTGTTCAGGGAACATTGGAAATGTGCCTCTCGTTCTCATAGCAGCTCTCTGTAGGGACGAATCCAATCTTTTTGGCGATTCAGAGAAGTGTAGCACTGATGGGACTGCTTATATTTCATTTGGACAGTGGGTGAGGCTTTTAGCACTTGTGGTCCAACTCAATGGGATCGGTGCATTTATCTAAGTTGGATATTTGTTTGTTTTGAATTTTAATAAGTTTCCATCATAAATATTCTAAATACCGTCTTAGCTCATTGGTAGGCGTCTTAAATACCAAGTAGTCCTTGCATGACTTAGCTTATATTCATCCCTAAGTAACAATTGATTATATCTTGGGCCCTATGGCTCGAAACAAACTATGTACGTTTAATGAAATAGAAAGAGATTGGAATGAAATATTTGATAGATAAGTACCACTGTTCTAATTAGTGTCGGTAACTTTTCACCTATCAATGGCTCTATTTTTTGGGCCAAAATAACTGTTGTTCCTATCTAGGAAACATAATTAAGTTTACTTAACGGAAATACAAAATAATACCTATACAATGATTTTTTAATGTTCAGGTTGGTGCTATTATCCTCTATACCTATGTCTATGCGATGTTGGCACCTCCTCCTGAGGGTACATTTGACATTAAAGATGAAAGTATTCCAGTTAAGAACCTGCCAAAGGACAGTACACCTGCACATGTTCCTTTGCTCGTTCAGGAGGCAGCACCTTCAACATATTCAGATGCTTCCAAGAAGGAAGAGGTGAGAGACTTTTTTGGGTTTGTTAGGTTAGCTTAAATGGCCTATTGTTCTTCCTTGCGTTACTCAGAAAGAAAATACAAATTTGGAGTTTCTTATTATAATCTTTCTTTGGATGCAGACTAAAGGCTTCATTATGTATTGGTTTGAGAAATTGAAGCTCAAGCAAATTTTTCAGCCGCCTATCATTGCTTCGGTTAGCACAGACATGTTACTTTAATCAATTTAATTTATAGTATATCATGAAGATTTTTATGAAAAATGCTATAATTAGTGAATGATAAATAAATTTCATGGGAGCATACTGTTCATCCTTTTTTGAAATTGTACACTGAAATTAGTTATTCGAGAAAAAATGAGTTGGGTTCGTTCTCTTAAAGGAAAAAATTGTGAAGGGAAGAAAAGAGAGAAAAAAGATAAATATGAGGCAGAGTTTCACATGAGAAGACGTATGGAAGTTAGAGTAATGTTCTTAATTTAGCTATTAATACTTTTGGCGTTGCTAAAATGGCAAGGTTTCTGAACTTCCAGATTCAGATATCTTTCCACATTCTTTTGTCACCGTTCTTAATTGATGATGTAATCTGTTGCAGGTCCTAGCTATGGTAATGGGTGCAACACCAGTCTTAAGGCGATTGATCTTTACTTCTGATGCTCCACTATTTTTCTTCACTGATAGCTGCATAATTCTCGGGTAAATCCTGGAAAATTCTGAACGGTACTGTTGCTTGAGTTTTTTTGTTTTGGTTGTTTTCCTGGCCTTTACTAGGACTTCATTATTTAGTATTTATAATTTTATTATTATATTCTGTTGTCTTGCTCATCAATGAGCTTGCACTGAGGTTCTTTTCTTGGGTTTTTCTTCTAGTCTGTTGTTCAGAATAGGTCCTAGCTATACATAAATTTCTGAAGATTTGACCTTAAGGTCTGTGTGCGGGTTTAGGTTTCCAAGTCTCGCTTATCTCGAGTTTGTGATGATGATCATGTCATAAAGATTAAAATTCGCCATTAGTTATTAACACAGGGTTCCATGTAGGCTTTGTTTCCTTACCTCTTATGGAGCATGCCAACATAGTTCAAAATCAGGTCGAATTTGAGAAGGTTTTTGGTAGACAAGTAAACCCAACATTTTTATTGATTCAAGGCTTTTTGTGAAGAATCCAAAAGCAAAACCACGTGGGCTTACAAAGTGGACAATATCATATGCATTTGTGAAAATGTCGAGAGACCTATTGTCCTAGCATCTTCTCCTCCAGCCTCCTTGTATTTCATTTTTCCGTTGTTATGGTATGGTTAAGTAACAAGTCCTTCCTTGTTGCTAATTGCAGCTGTTAGGTTAAAAACAAAGTCTTCATGGTGATATCTAAAGAAAAATGTAGAGCAGCTTGTCTAGATTTCAAAATCTGGAAGTCTAAGATCCTTCTTTCTTTTGTTTGACTTGGGATCTGCATTTTGGTTTTGTGAGTAGTTCGTTTCCTACACTCCAACGTTGGCTTGTTTTGGAAATTGAGGTGTGCTAACCATGTATTCCTGTAGAAAATGTTGGGAACTCTTAGGAGGTTATAAAAGTGAGGTGACTAATACATAAAACAATGGTAAAAATGATAGTAGAGTTCCTTTTTCTTCTAATGCGTCTTCTGTTAGGGTACTGGTGTTGGCCTGTCAGGAGACTTCTCGGAGTTGATTGGGATATGTAAAGTATCGCTCTAATAGCAATTTGCAAAACTTGAAAGGCGAATAAAAACAAAAATAGAATAATCGCGCAAGCTTTTCACTTCGTGATTGGAGTGACAAGGCAGACAACAAATTCTCTTAAACACTTCACTTTATTTCTCTAAATTTTCTCTACAACTTTCTCTAGCTCTCTACACATGCTCTTCCTTTCTCTACTTTGCTCTATGGAACGAACACTCTATTTATAGCCTATTACAAACTTGGTCTCCAAGTTCTTACCAAAAAACGTTTCTCACTAATTTCTTAATTAGCTCCTAAATTGACAATTCATTATTCCCTTAATAAAATGCCAACTAATTACATTTAAAACAAAATATTAAATCTGCATTAAAGTTTATTCAACGGGATAATAGTACTATTACCACAAGTAGGAAACACACTCATGATTAGGCGATGGTTACATGTGCAACAGGCCACTAGCTCTTTAGGAGATGAGAACTTGTTCTTTTTTTGGGAGGAGCCTACATGAATAGAATGAATCTTGATTGTCTTTGTTTTTACGAATTCGGAAGATTTAAAGTTATAACCTCTTGTTTAACAATTCATATATCATGTGAGTTGAGCTAAACTTGGTTGGCGAATAAGAAGCTGGAATTTGGTTCGTTGTAGGAGAATATTTTTTAGTTCAAATTGTGGCATTGTGCCAAGGTCGCATGAACAGAATTATAGGTGCCCTAGTGATGGAACAGAGTTCATATCTGTTCCATCTTAAGACCTGTCTCCAATTAGGTCGATTTCTGTGTCTTTAACGTCAATTGTAGATGCTGTACCCGAATAGGTTTCAATGTTGAACTTAATGACTAAATAGGCGAATATAAAGACCATTTTACATGCGGTGAGATCGAAAATTTTCTAGTACTATAGGAGTATCATACTCTGTTCACACTAGGATTTTTCCTTTATTATTTTTCTTATAATGTTGGTGGGTCTTGCCTCATTTTTAAAAGGATGCTGATGTGACAAGCAATAAAAGGAAAGAGTATCATACTTCCGTAGTACTTGAAATATATACTTTTTAAAAGTAAACTAGGCAATTATTTATGAGAAAGCACTTAATCTATTATGTTAGTATATGAGCAAGTTACGTAATCTCTCATGATAGTGTGTTTTTGAACCCTGAATTGGTGGGGGTTCAAGACAAGATATTAACCTGTAATCTTTAAAATAGGTTACAGATGAAATAGTGTTAAAAATGGGAATTTACCCTTAGTACATTCTACCTCTAGTATTATATTTGCAACACATTTTCTAAAATAATTCATCTATAGCACATTATTTTCTATCAGTGATAGAACTCAATCAGTGGTAGAATGAGTCTACCACTGATTTAATCTATCAGTGATAGAACTCAACCAGTAATAAAACTCAATTTTCTATCAGTGATAGAACTCAACCAGTGATAGAATTCAATTGGATTTCCTGCTACAAAATGGTTAGTTTTGATTTTGTGCTATAAATGGAAATATTTTGCCTTTTCTTGTTATACATGCAAGTTCCCTTAACAGCGCTTGTGGTTATCAGGGAGGCTATGATTCCGTGCATCCTTTTGGCATTGGGAGGAAACCTTATTGAAGGTTAGTGCCGTTCAAATGACATTAGTTTTCTGTTGTAGTTGAAGAAATGTATATCAAGTTTATTTGCCAAATATGAGCAGAAGCTACTCGAGTACCTTTAAACTTTCCTACTTTGATGGAGCTCATGTAAACTTTTATTACTTCAATTTGCTGCAGGTCCTGGAAGTTCGAAACTCGGGCTACGAACTACTGCTGCTATTATTTTTGCGCGGTTGTGTTTGGTGCCTCCAACAGGACTTGGCATTGTCATGTTGGCTGATAAGCTTGGCTTCCTTCCACCTGATGATAAAATGTTCCGTTTCGTTCTTCTTCTTCAGCATTCGATGCCAACATCTGTCCTTTCGAGTAAGTTTCAATCTTCCCAAACAACTTGGATTGAGTTTTTGTGTGAACAACTAAATGACCCTCAAAGTCGAAGAAAGTTCAATTATTTTGGGTGGGCCTAGTAGTCAATTAAGAGCGTTAGAATGAATTTTCTACAATTTTCTTGACGACCAAAAGTAGTATGATCCGATGATTATCCCATAAGAATAGTTAAGTTGTTTATAAGCGGACCCGAACACTCACCGATATTAAAGAAGCCTAAGAAAGTTAATAGGTTATGAGTTCGGTCCATGGTGACCACCTACCTAGGAGTTAATTTCTTATGAATTTTTTTTCTTTTTTCTTTTTGATATCCGTGAGTGTCTAAGTTAATTTGCGTGCATCTCAACCATTCTCACGGGACATGCCGTCAGACCCTACAACATTTGAATGTTAAGGAAATCTGTAGAAAATTAATTTTCAGGTGACCACCATGACTTGAATCTATGATCAATTGTGACACTCATAACTACTAGGCCACTGCATGACGATTTCTTATAAGTTCTTTTCTTTTACATCCAAATGTTGTAGAATCAGATAGTATGTCTCATGAGAATGGTTGAGATGAGCGTAAGCTAACCTGAACGCTCACAAATATCTAAAAAAACATGTGAATGCTCTGATCAATTTAAACAAATTGATGATCAATGTTTTCCTTTTGACATTCCTATCTGTTTTAATACATGTCCGAACTCATGAAACAAACTCTTGTGCGTAGGCGCGGTGGCTACGTTGAGGGGTTGCGGTAGAGAATCAGCTGCTATTCTTTTCTGGGTTCATATATTTGCTATCATCACAATGGCTGGATGGTTCATCCTCTTTTTCAGGATACTCTTCTAAAGAAATTGGAACCTTGTGAATAGGCTTCATATTCAGGTACTTATGCATATTCTTTATTAAATGTATGTTTCATGATAGAGAACACCAATATCGTCTAGAAATAGTTCTTTTGTTGGAGATGATTGTATAATAAAGCTAAGCTATAAGTGAATTCATGGCTACTACAATATGGTTGGAAAATTATTGTGTTACACTTTTGTCTTAATTTAAATCTTAAATTAAAATAGATTGATAGCATTCTAAGGAGCATGGTGCACTAACTCTTTGGCTTGGCTATCGTATCCTCGTTTGTGTCGGACTCGAATCAAGCACTTTACGGTCGCAAGTTTGATCTTGTTATTTGAGAGTAATAGTGCCCTTAGGTAGGGTTTGTTGTTCCCCTCCACCACCCTGCACTAAAAAAAAATCTAAACCACAACATTATTTAAATGGTGGACAACATTTGCAATTTCATCAAACAATAAACGTAATTATTGCAAACATTATAGGAAAGAATATAGTTGTGGAAAGAATCCACTTCTACTTCTATTTATAAGAACCCAAAATCAAGAAGAAAAAACATACACACATTGATTTGGGTAATTCCTCTTTATTATATTCTTTAACACTTGATTTGGTGAATTACAACAATAAGTTCTACCTCTACTTGTAAGAGAACTTTGCCACCGACCCATTCGATCAAAGCAAAGCATATAATGTCTTTCACTAATATAGTTTAAACGACTAAATTAAATCGAATAAAGAACCTTAGCCAATTTATAGATTAGTAATTAACCATCAATAGTTACTTGAACTTATTGCGATTCTCCCTCGTTCCTCCGAGTTTGGAAATTTGAAGTTCTTTATCTTTTTATTGAGATTATATCTTGAACTAATTGACATACGTTCAAAATAATTTGGCACTATAATAACTATTTTTTGTTCTAGATTATATTTTAATATCATAGAAAGAAAACTAAAATGTAATATATTTAAAGAAGAAAAAAAAATTAAAATCTAACCACAGTTTGCCCAAGCATATGATTTTTAATGTTTAAAAGTAATATTTGATAGGAGTTAAGTAAAAATAAATAAAACAAAAAATTGTCCTTTAATATCGAGAGTCGATCTTTAGTGACATTATGTATGGATTGATAGAAGAGATTATGAGTTTGATTATGTTTTAATTTAGAAAAAAGGAAAAAAAAAAAAAATCTCATTTACAAATATACTAATTAGCTACATCTACATATCAACGAATAATTGAATATGAGCTAAATAAACAAGATAAGGCTTTTAGTAAAAAAAAAATTTACAAGATGAACTCTCTTTAAATTTCTAAGAATCAAATACCCTTTCTGAAGTTCAAAATCAATTTGGAGGTCAAACAATTCCATAAACCGACAACAAAAATTAAATAGTATGCATTGTGTTCTTCAATTGAAGAACATACATTTAGATCAAAGAATCAAAATCATAGAGATAGAACCACCTTCACACAAAATCATCTCAAAATTAAGTTCAACTCCACAAATTAAATTTCTCAAGAAATCTTATGTAAACACTCCCAAAAATCAACTTATTCTATAAATTTAGATGATGAGAAAATAGAACAACCAAAAGGGTTCTAGAGATTAACAAAGTGTTGTTTCCATATATGAAAATAGCTGTTAAAAGAAAGAAAATTGAGTTTAAAGGCAACAACCACAAAACAAAGAATATCCACATAGATATGTGTTGTCAAATATTGATCAATTATTTAGTTTTATTTGGAAGGTGATAATGGGGGCCATAAAGGTCAATATGAAGTTGCTTTTGCAATTCAATGCAACCTCTTATGAGTTGTCAAACAAACCCATGGAATAATATCTCTTTGTTTTTGTCAAATGTATCATTTATTCTTCCAATTCTATAATGTTTCTTTAATTAAATATATATATATATATTTTTTTTTATGTATAACAAAAATGGGCTAAAAAATTACATCTATAGCATAAAACTGAAAATAATTGCACATATACCAAAAAATTGAAACTAATCAAGTGATTGAGTGTGATTGAGTTCAATCGCTAGTTATTGATTGAACTCAATCAGTTGAGCTCAATCACTTAACAAACTGATTGAATTCAATCACTAGTTATTGATGGAGTACGATTGAGACCAATCACTCAAAATTTTGGTATAAATGATTTTTTGATAAAAATGTGCTATAATTTTAATAGATGATTGTAAAGTTGATACACACAATAAATTTCCTATATATATTATAATGGTTTTTTTTAATACAACAAAATCTAATATGAGAATTAAATATCGATTCTCAAAATTCAACGCGTGACTATGACTGAATTATATTTTTAAACTTCAAGAGTACAAATAATGTATCTCAATCTTAATTGAAGTTCAAACTAGCTTTTATTCTTTGAAAAATAAAAAGTCCAAACTAGCTTTAATTAATTAAAATCTTCCTTCAAATTCACCAAACTAGTCCAAACTGCTAATTCAATTAAATATTTTATGAATCTTTTGTCGGATGGTATATTGTTTATGAGATGGATGAGAGGTAAAATTTAGGCAACATTTCAATGTAAATTAATTTTCTTTTTAAAACAAAGGTTGAACATACAAAATAATTCTCCAACATTTTGGGTAATTCTCAATTTAACATAAGTCTAGTGTTAAAGTTTAAATCTCCCTCTCTAAATATTGTCAAATAAAATAATCGTAAAATATATTATAATTTTCAATTAAATTTATCCATAAAATTTTGTAAGAATTGTTAATAAAAAGATATTGCATCCTTTCATTGTTGTTTTTAGGAAATTTTTTAGATGCATAAAAATAACTAAAATATCTGTTTTGATTGAAAAAATACCAATTCTAAAATATGAAAAAATGCACAAAAAGTTAAAATAATTTTTAAAAAATGTTATAATTATAATTGTTTGACCATTTCTCTCATTTTTATTACAAAAAAATTAACCTTGTAAATGTTGTCAAATCTATAATAACTTAGTAACTAAAAAATAATTGGTTCTGAGACCCATTCCTAATGTACCCCAAATTTTGTCAAGTTGAAAAAAGTGGCAAAATATTTATTTATTAATTTGACAATTTTTCCATTTTAATTTAATATTATTTTAAATAAATAAATAAAAACAGCTCAACCGTCAAAAAATAGCGCGCTCCGTTTATATATTTTTAAATTTTTTTTTATGGAAACTAAGACAAAGAAGGAATATTTAATATTGTACTAAAAAAAGGAATATTTAATATTAATAATTAAAAAAAAAAACTAAAGAGAGGGATAGTTAGTTATAGGCGAAAGGGGGAGAAAAGAAGAAGAAAAATAATAATAACGGAACTGCCAAATTCTCTCCAAATTCGTTTCATTTTCAGTTGCGATTCCGGTGGTGCTGACGGCGGCGACGCGGTGGCTCTGGGTGTCGTTTTGTGATTGTTCTGCAATTACGACGATCACAATTCGAAAACTAGAAGAAGAAGAAGAAGAAGATCAGCATCTACAACAATGGCGTACAGGAGGAGACAAGGAATAACGAGGGCTTCCACTTTCAAAGAGGAGATCCACCATCCTTCCGACGAGCTCGATCAGAATTCCTCGCCTTCTTCTACTACTACTGCTCTTCTCTCTCAGGCGATCCAAGCTTCGGCTGCTAATCGCGATTCCTCGCCTTCCTCTGCCTATGGCCATATCCGATCCAAGGTGCTCCGTGTTTTCTTCTTCTTCTTCTTCTTCTTCTTTGATTTTGTGTTTTTTTTAACCCTACAATGTTGAATCGATCGACTTAGGTTTTTGTTTGATTGATAATGAATTCCTTGAAATCTCTGATTTGTTGAGTATTGAATTCTTCACAGGAGGTGATTGATAAATCTGATCGGAGTTCGATTTTGCATGAACTCTCATGTTTTTTTTAGCAAAGGTTTATTTACAATTGGAATGTAATGAGTTCCGTGAAATCTCTGATTTGATTGTGTCTCTTGCTATATCTCCATTGTTGAATTATGTTTTGCAGATGAATATTGTTTGTTGGGTATTGAATTCATCCGTGTAGGTGATATTGATCAATTTGCTGGATCTTGACTTTGTATGAACTCTCATGTTTTTAGAAAATGTTGTGAATTCTTTTAGTCAAATATGATTATATCGGGAAGCACGGACACTTCTTGAACACGTGTCCGACACACTATTTTATGTGTCATTATTTATTATTTACTAAAAAAATTAAGGTATCAGTGTCCTAATTTTTTAGAAAACACTTTGAACATTTTAATGGCCTACGATTAGTTAGTCGGGGTCTCGCTGACCGGTCAGGGAGCGGATGTCTGTAATAAAATTGTTCTCCCTTTGTGTTAGTGATAGTGGGTTTACTAGCCGTTAAACCCAAACGGTGTCGTTTGTTCATGTTTGTTTTTCTTACCAAACGGTGTCGTTTTATTTGCTTTTCCTATTTTAACAAACCCCCACGTGTCACTCGTGTACTGGCTGATCTCTGCCCTGCTGTACCTCTCTCTGGCTATTTATCCAGAGCACTGTTGAATGGAAATTTATCGAGAATCTTCACATTTCTCTATCCTTTCTGTTTTGCCTTCGTCTTCCTTGAATTAGGTCATCCATTTTCTAACTTGGTATCAGAGCCATAGGCTCACGCCATGGCCGATCAAACCCCAGCTTCCGCAAGCAGCACCATCATCCCTTCACAAATCAATTCCTCTGCTAAAGCACTCTCGAATCTATCTGTTAACTCATCCTTTGGACATCCTCTGAGTACAGTGCTAACGGTGAAGCTTGATAAGAAAAACTACCTGTTATGGCGAGGAATGGTGATAGCTATTCTCAGGGGACAACACGTAAATGGATATGTTCTTGGAACGAAGGAGAAACCTCCGATTTATGTTGAAATTGGTGAAGAAGGGAAAATGCAGAAAATCCCAAATCTTGAATATGAGGATTGGGTCACAGTTGACGGAGCTCTATCAGGGTGGCTCTTTGGCTCCATGGCTCCGACCATTGCAGCTGATGTCGTCAACTTTGAAACCTCCCGTGAAGTATGGACAGCATTGGAGCTACCAGCAAAGCCCGAGTAAACCAGCTACGGGCAAAACTACAAAGCACAAAGAAGGGGTCCATGAAGATGCTGGATTACCTATCTTCAATGAAGCAAACTGCAGACCTCCTTCAACTAGCAGGAGCTCCAGTCACCCTCTCTGATCTAATTTCTTATGTTCTTGGAGGGCTCGATGCTGAATACATACCAGTCATCTGTACCATTGAAGGCAGAGAGTTTGTCCTATGGCAGGAATTTCATGCCATTCTGGTAACCTTCGAAGGCACTTTGAGCCGTTTTCAACCCTCCCCTGCTGCTGAAAATGTTGCTTTAGATCACTCTGTCAACTACGCGTACAATCGGCAAGGCCAGTTTTTCCCTCAACCTCAGTCCGGAGGAAATCAAGGTGGACGTGGTTTCTTTTGTGGACAACAGAACAACAACCACGGAGGTCGATACGGAGGTCGCAGACGAGGACGCGCTAACAATGGTGGTCGCGGACGATCGAATGGTGGGAGAGGAAACAGTCAAAGTCAGAACTCAAGTCAGTTCTCCAACAATTCCTCAAAAAGCAACTCACCTCCCTTTTGTCACCTATGTAACAAGGTTGGACATGATATCACTACTTGTTGGTATCGTTTTGATGAAACATACAACAATCCTCACAATCTCACCCGATCCTCTTCAAGCAACTCCAACACTGCGTTAGTTGCCACCCCTGAGGCCGTCAATGATCCTTATTTGCTTGCCAACATTGGAGCAACAACCAATGTTACTGCTGATTCTTCGAATCTCACCGATAAGACTCCTTACACAGGTACTGAAACTCTAACTGTTGGTGATGGCTCACAGTTATGCATTGATAATGTTGGTAAATCTGAAGTTCTCACTGTTGTGAACAAACTTAAGATGCACAATATTCTCCATGTTCCTTCTATAAAACATAACTTGCTTAGCATATCTCGTATCACTGCTGATAATGGTGTCTTTGTTGAATTTCATCCTCTCTATTGTCTTATCAAGGATAGGGTGACAAATGATGCTGCTGCGTGGAACACTTCGTAATGGCCTTTACCATCTTCAACTCCCTCGTGAATCTTCACTCCATGAGCCTCCCTTCAATCCCAAAGTTTCTGAACCTGCCTGTTTTACTTCCACTGTTGAGTCAAGTCCTGTTTCTAATTCTAGCATAAATAAACCTGTAAAATCGAAGGTGCCTAAATCTATATGACATCAAAGATTGGGTCATAGTTCAAATAGAGTACTGTCTTCAGCTTTAAGGTCTTGTAATATCCCTTTTTCAAGTAATGAAATCATGTCTTTCTGTGAATCATGTCAATTAGGCAAGTCTCACTCTCTTCCCTTTACAATTTCAAACACCATGTCCTCCAAACCCTTAGAACTTGTCTCATGTGATCTATGGGGAGCCTCCCCTGTTTTGTCTACAACTGGCTATGCCTATTACATTAGCTTTGTCGATCATTTCAGCAGGTTCACTCATATCTATCCTCTCAAAACAAAAAGTGGTGCTCTAAATGCTTTCCTTCAATACAAATGCCTTGTTGAAAATCGATTTGAGGCCAAAATAAAAACACTTCAAAGTGACTGGGTGGGGAATTTCGACCTTTCTCTTTGGTTCTTCAGCAGTTTGGCATTGCCTTCAGACATCCTTGCCCTCACACCAGCCAACAAAATGGTTTAGTGGAACGAAAGCATAGACATATAATGGAAATGGGCCTCACATTCCTTGCTCAAGCTTCCCTCCCTCTCTCCTTCTGGTGGGATGCCTTCCTAAGTGCGGTTTGTCATTAACCGTCTCCCTACACCAGTCCTAAATAACAAATCTCCATATGAGATTATTCACAAATCTATTCCTGACTATCGATTTCTCAAAGTCTTTGGTAGTGCGTGCTATCCCTGCCTTCGTCCCTATCAACAATATAAATTTCAGTTCCATAGCACTCGGTGTGTTTTTCTTGGCTACAGTGAAAGCCACAAAGGCTATCGTTGTCTTAGTAACACAGGTCGCTTATATGTTTCTCGTAATGTTGTCTTCAATGAGGATCTCTTTCCTTTCAAAACAGGTTTCCTTGTTGACCCCTCCTCTCCTTCTCCAAATGTTGTTGCCTCTACTATACCTTTTCCTCTCCTGCAATACACCTCCCATAGGCCATTTCCAAGTGTTCCACCAGCAGCCCCCACGAGCTCCTCTGTGCCTTTGGAAGCTGCAGGTCCTGACTCAACAAGTGTTGCTCCGGCTGTGCTATCTCAAACTGTCTCTTGCTCTGCACCTGGCAGTGTTGAGACTAACCTTGAGGACTTGCCCCCTGCCGTGCCAGTTATTCCTCAACACCCCATGATCACTCGCTCTCGAGCAGGTATTCACAAGCCAAAAAACTTGGGCCTATGTTACTACCACTGGTTCTGAAATTCAGGAGCCTAGAAATGCCAATGAAGCATCCTTGTCACCTATGTGGAAACAAGCTATGGTGGATGAAATTGCTGCTCTTTGCAAGAATAAGACTTGGTCGTTGGTAAAGGGAACGATACCTATGAATCTTATTGGATGTAAATGGGTATTTAGGGTCAAAACTCATGTTGATGGTACGTTTGAAAGATGCAAGGCTCGGTTGGTTGCCAAATGTTTTCATCAACAACCAGGTATAGATTTTCATGAAACCTTTAGCCCTGTTGTCAAGGCTCCAACAATTCGAATTGTTCTTCTGTGACTATAAATAATGACTGGGATATTCGCCAGATTGATGTCAACATTGCCTTCTTAAATGGTGAGCTTACAGAGACTGTTTATATGGCTCAACCTCCCGGCTTTGTTGATAATCACCATCCCAATCATGTTTGTCAACTTCACAAAGCCCTATACGGTCTCAAACAAGCACCACGGGCTTGGTTTAACAAACTAAAGGTCGTTTTATGTCAATGGGGCTTTCAAAACTCAAAATATGACCCATCTTTGTTCTTCATTCATGTCGGGGTTGTTACCCTTCTTGTGTTAATCTATGTGGATGACATAATTGTCACTGGAAACTCCTCAATCCACATCAACACCTTTATAAGCAAGTTGAACTCAAACTTTGCTCTGAAGGACATGAGTGCTTTGAACTACTATCTTGGTGTTGAGGTTCACAGAACTCCTGAGGGAATGCATCTTACTCAGACTAAATATGTCACTGATCTTCTTCGCCGGTTAGACCTTGAACATCTTCGACCATGCCCCACACCTGCTGTCACAAGCAAATCCTTAACTGCCCTTGATGGTGATCTTCTGGACAATCCAACTGATTATCGCAATCTCATTGGGGCCCTTCAATATCTGTCTCATACAAGACCGGATATCTCCTATATAGTCAACAAGCTCAGTCAGTTTAATCAAACACCACGGTCCACTCACTGGATTGCAGCAAAAAATGTTCTTCGATACCTCCAAGGAACAATCCAGTATGGTATCTTTATTCCGAAATCCAACTCTAGCCAACTTAAGGCCTTCAGTGATGCCGATTGGGCTTGCAGCCTTGATGACCGACGAAGCACTGCTGCTCACTGCATTTTCCTTGGAAGTGCCCTTGTCTCCTGGAGTTCTAAGAAGCAACAGGTTGTCAGCCGATCTAGCACGGAATCCGAATATCGTGCTCTTGCAAATTGTGCTGCTAATATCACATGGATTGAATCTCTGCTTCGGGAGCTTCGGATTTCTGCTCCATGTACTCCTACATTATGGTGTGACAACACCACTACTCTAGCTCTTGCTGCTAACCCTGTCTTCCATGCGCGGAGTAAGCATGTTGAGATTGACTTACACTTTGTTCGGGACAAAGTTCTTGCCAATCTGCCGCGTGTCCGATATGTTCCTACTGATCTCCAACTGGCTGATGCTCTCACGAAACCTCTCATTGAACAGAGGTTATGTACTATGCGCTCCAAACTCGGTGTGCTTCCCTCACCCTCTCGTTTGAGGGGGGATGTTAGTGATAGTGGGTATATAAAACATATTTTCCTATTGTAACAAACCCCCTACGTGTCACTCGTGTACTGGCTGATCTCCGCCTGTTGTACCTCTCTCTGGCTATTTATCCAGAGCACTGTTGAATGGAAATTTATCGAGAATCTTCACATTTCTCTATCCTTTCTGTTTTGCCTTCGTCTTCCTTGAATTAGGTCACCCATTTTCTAACTCTCTGGACTAGCTAACACAACGTTAGTGAACCACGTAAATTTTATGTGTTGTTTCTTCTTCTTTTGCGTTTTCTTTATTTTCGTATTGGTTGTTGATTGCCGTTTTCATAACATTATCATATCCTTTGATATACAGAGTTTTGCTGTCGAGAATGTTTCATTCAAAAGTGAATCGAAATCTGGATTTTGGGGGGTACTGGCTCGGAAAGCTCAGGCCATTCTCGAAGAAGATGAGATAGCCATAGAAGATGAAACAAGTAGGTTTCAGCCCATTAATAGTTCAACCCGTAGCCAGGTGAACATCAACTATCTGGTGTCGATATTCTACATGGATATAACATATAAGCACAAATTGTAGGGACAAAATTTTACATTCTAATTATATGTATTATGTACATGTTGTGATCTTTCAGATTTGAAACTGCTCCCTTTCTCCATATTTTGTTCCAATCATATTGTTGGGTAGGCGGTATGTTCCGTGAGAATAGTCGAGGAGCACGTAAGCTAGCCTAGATTCTCACGGATATAAAAAAAAAAGTGTATGTCACATAAGTCAATAGGGTACTGTATTAGAGTAACTTCAGAGGATTTGAATCCTCACCCCTAAACATGTAACCATTAACAAAAGCTAATTGCAACTCGTATAATCCTAGTGCTATATATATATTTTTTTTAATTATCGTATTCTGCTTGAGAAATGGTTTCAGGAGCCATGTCAGTCTACTGATTACAACTCGAAGAAAACAGACATTCCTGCAACACGAAAGGGTTTGGATACAATCACAACTTCACTTAATCAAATTGGGGACACATTTGTAAAGGCATCTGAGGTAAGAAATGTGACATTTTTCAATCAAGCTAATCTCCAAGTTAGCTTGTTAATTTTCTAATTTGCAGACCACTTCTTATACTTGAAAATATAGATTACTTGTATTTCAGCTTGATTTGATTTGCAAGATGGTGAAGCAAATTAGAATATCTCGAGAACTCCATCTCAATTATCTATTTGCATAGATTAATTTCACTTCCATGGATGTTGCCAAGCCTGATTTCAAAGAATATCATGAACTTGGTTTATTATTATTAGTGAATGGACATTCAAAACTAGTTTTTTTATTTTCAACACCTCATCTTGTTTACAGGAAGGTCGCTCAATTGTGGAAACTAAAACTGCAGACATGATTCAAGAAACTCGCAAACTGCAGATTACGAAAAAGGGCAACAACTTGAACAATATGCCGTCTCTAGAACCACAGATGCAAGTACATCCTGAAACACAACTGAAGGCATCTCGAGACGTAAGGTGCTAACTTTTTAATTATGTATCGTAATGCTAATGCTACTGCTACTAAAGTTTTCTCTCTGTTCCCCCTTTTCTCTGTCATTTTTTTAGTAAGTAACATTGCTTACACACTCTTCTTCACAGCTTAATACAAAGTTCTATAATCCTGCACAATGAATTGAAAATGCCAATATGTGTCTGTCCTAAGTTAGAAGGCAGTGAATCAAGTTGAAGTTGTTTCCTAGCTTGAGATTTTCCATGTAAAAATCATCAATTACAATTAGATATGAACCATCTTTTTTAGTAGGATTCAGTTTGGATGTTTTATTTTAGGGAAATTGTACTAGATGTGGTGGTATACTTAAATTATAAAGTATTTGCATTCATAATTATTAATACGTTTTAATACAGTATCATGTGTTATAAACCAGTATTATAACAGAAAATATGTGACAAACTCATTAATACCAATGATTGTATTTGCTAAAACTTACAATGTACCGAAAGGGTCAGTGGCGCAATGGTTTCATTGTTTGGTTGGTAAACCAGTTCAACACCAGCGTCACAGGTTCGAACCCTAGAAGAATCGGTATTTGTAAAACCCTCCCCCAACTTGTACTCAAAAAAAAAAAAAAAACTTACAATGTGAAATGTAGGTGGCAATGGCGACAGCTGCTAAAGCAAAACTATTACTTCGGGAACTGAAAACCGTTAAAGCAGATCTGACTTTTGCTAAAGAAAGATGTACACAATTAGAGGAAGAAAACAAAATTCTCAGGGAAAATCGTGACAAAGGAGCCCATCGTGCAGATGATGACTTGGTATTAATATTATTACTTCCCTCTCTGTAGTAACTTGTTCACATTTCTTCGGATCATTATAAGATTTCATTGTTTTTTATAATACAACCTTCCAAGGGAATATGATAGGGTTGGGCATTTAGTGGAATTAGGATTAATGTAGGGATATATGGATAATTAGTTAGAGAGTTTGTTAGGGATTTTAGTTATAAATAGAGAGGTCGACGAGAGGAAAGGCATCCAAATGTTGAGTTAAATCTTGTGGGCTCAAAAAGAGTATTCTCTTGGAAATGAAAGGTTTCAAATTTCTATTAAAACTTGGCTTACTTGAAGTTTTTTGGCTATTTAATATCAATATAGATCTTGGAATATCAATAGTGACATGCTCACATTTCTTTGGATCACTATAAGAGTTAACTATGAATGCTAGAACATCAATAGTAATGTATTCACATTTCTTTAGATCTAGATTTCTGTTTTTTGTTTAAATACAACAAAAGGCGAGTGGACATTTAAACACTTTAGAGAGTACATGTCAATTATCACTAGAATCTTTAACACTAGGACATCAATAGTAACATATTCACTTTATTATGGGTCATTATACCATTTATCTATGTTTTAGAGTACAACAAAGGTGATATAAAATTTAAAAAAAAAAAAAAAGAGTACAACAAAGGTAGTAGAGAGTATGAAGATTTGAACCTCTGACCTTAAGCTATGCCCCATTTTTACCAGATTTAACTGTTTGTATTGTAATGCTCTAATCAAATCCAGATTCGGCTTCAACTCGAGACTCTTTTGGCTGAGAAGGCTCGTTTGGCGCACGAGAATGAGATATATGCTCGCGAGAACCGTTTCTTAAGGGAAATTGTGGAGTACCACCAACTTACAATGCAGGATGTGGTTTATTTAGATGAAGGAACGGAAGAAGTTTCAGAAGTGTATCCCATATCTGTTACCACTCCAAAGATCACTAAAATGATTTTAAATTCTGTTTCCCCAACCTCACCTTCAGCAGCAGCTATGGAAGATCAAAAGAATATTGGCAAAGAAGACAGTGATGGAGAGCTAACCCCTACAAAAGTTCTTGAGGAAGAACAAGGTACACAAAAATCCCATTTGCCTTCTAATTCTTCTTGAGGATATTTCTTGCTCATAATCTCTGAAAAACTTTGCTTCTTTTTCTTCTATTGTCTTTATTCTTTGGTGTGGTGATTTGGTTCCTTTTTCATTCATTGACCATTTTTTTTGCTACTAAAATTAACAAGTGAGAATTGTAGAGTATGCCAAGGCCAAGTGAAATGTTGCAAAATAATAATAATATCAATTCATTCTGTTTTGTATCCCTTATAATGGATTGTATTTCCTTGTATGTGCCCTTTTCCTATATGCAAGTAAATCTAATTTTTCTTCTTTCTGTGTTTTTATTTTCTTGATCATTGGGTGGCATTTTCAGAAATATTTTGGTTTGTTTTTGTTCCTATTTTTTATGTAAATCAGAAGATTTTATCTGATTTTTCATGCTAGTGGGAGTTTTATTATTATATTTGTAATGGGTAATTGCATAATTGAGAGAGCCAACCGAAGAACTTTATGTTTGCTTTGTTTGTTTAAAAATAGTAGTGAATCAATTTTAATAAATTAATTTCAAATTTATTATAGATCAATACAGATATTTATGATGAACTATTAATTTCATCAAAATTAAGTCCATTCACTTATCTAGGTGAACCTTTTTTTTATAGTTATTTATGATGAAGTATTGAAAAAAAAAATCAATTTTACAGCTTGTGTCGATCCTAAACCTTTACTTTCAAAAGTTAATGAAATTTAGAAAATCTTATCAATAGTTCATACATCATTAGTGAATGTACTTAATTTTGATGAGAAGCTTAAATGTTAATCATAAATAACTATAAAAAAAAGGTTCATATAAATTTGGAGAAAATATCAAGTAGTATAGCTAAAATAGAAGTTATTGGAAATATCATTTTTTTTTCATCAAAAAAAAAAAAAATATATATATATATATATATATATATAATATTTTTGAAAAAAAAACACTTTTTCATCAACATTAATGTTGATCTCAAATAACAAAAAAAAAAATATTTAAATTTTAGTGTCAATTTTGATGCAATGAAAAACAATAAATATATAGATGGAAGCAATGTCATTGAGAATTTATTTCTCATGCTTACAATTTGACGTTGAAGTTAGATATTTAGTTAATTAAGGGTCCGTTTGATAATTTTTTATTTTTTACTTTTAAATTTAAGTTTATTTTTACTCAAAATTCCTACTTTATGTTTTACCTTTCAATAATGTATTTATCTTTTCTTAAAGAAAATAGGTGTATGATAACCAACTTTCAAAAACAAAAAAAAAAAATTTGAAAGCTACTTTTTTTGTTTTCAAATTTTAATTTGATTTCTATAAATATAGGTAAGATGTAGATATCTAAGTAACAAACAATATGTGGTAAAATAGTTGTCATAGACTTAAATTTCAAAAACCAGAAACTATAAACCAAATAGTTATCAAATGAAACCTAAATTATTTAAAAGAATGGTTAAACTATCATTTTGGTCCATAGACTATGAGGGTTGTTCCATTTTAGTTCACCGACTTTCAAAAGTGCAATATTGGTCCTTAGACTTTGAGAGTTGTTCCACTTTAGTCCCTAAAGTTTCAAATGTCCAAGTTTAGTCCTCCAACTTTGAATTAAGTTTAAAAATAGTCCTTCATCCAACTTTAGAGTTAACCATGGTTAAATTTTAAATTAAAATAATTTTTTTTCTCTTTCTCCTTGAATTCTTCTCTCTCCTCCATTTTGATAACTCATCTTCCAATTGAACTATTTATCATGTTTTGAGAAGAAAAAAAAAAGAAAAGAAATTCCCACGAGGAAGGCCACAATACTAGCCTAGGGGTGAACATGAGTTGGGTTGAGGTGATTTTCAACCCAACCCAAAAATTTGGGTTGGTCAATTTTCCAACCCAACCCAACCCAATCAAAGACACAACCTAACCCAACCCAACCCAATTTTCGGGTTGGGTTGGGTTGGATTATCGGGTTCATAGATTTGCAACTAACGCCCCTTTTTTTTTTATTTCTAGAAACTTAGGACGAACATTAGTACAAATAGATTCTTATTGCAAATGCAAAACTCAAATTTACCAGAATTCAAAACCCCATTAACAAGTTTAAAGTTAAAAAAATATTAAAAAATGAAAAGCTAACAATAATAATTAAATAAAATAAATATACATATAAATAATTATGTT
This sequence comes from Sicyos baderoa, assembly GCA_037832685.1. NCBI lineage: Eukaryota > Viridiplantae > Streptophyta > Magnoliopsida > Cucurbitales > Cucurbitaceae > Sicyos > Sicyos baderoa. Next base: position 12,708,029 of record JBBMEF010000025.1, read on the forward strand.
ATAGGTAAAATAAATTATTTTTAAACTAAATGATAAGTTCGGGTTGGATTGGGTTGATTTTAGGTCAACCTTTGACCCAACCCAACCCATAAAAATTTCATGATTTTGAACCCAACCCAACTCATTTATGTATTCAACGCAACTCAACCCAACCCGTCAAATTGGGTTGGGTTGGTTCGGGTTTTTCGGGTTGTCGGCTAGTAGCCAACACCTTGGATTTAAGACCCCCAGGGACCTCGCCTAAACCAGCCTCACTAAAATCTATTGCTACCAGCAATGTTATAAAAAAACTTTTGATTTCGTACAGCGAGAATTAAGGTTCATGAGCTTAGATATAAGTTGAAGACGGGTCTTTTGACTCAGCTCAAGGATGTTAAGGCGGAGCTTTCTCTTCTCCGCGTCGCCGATGGCACTGGTGGCGCTCCCAACAAGCTCTAAAAAATGTAATTTAAGTCGAAGGCGGATATTTTTTTTTTTTTTTTTTTTTTTGGAAACAGGGAGAGAGAGAAAAAAAAATATTTTTATTTAAAATTTAACCATGGTTAACTCTAAAGTTGGATGAATGACTATTTTTAAACTTAATTCAAAGTTGGAGGATTAAACTTGGACATTTGGAACTCTAAGGACTAAAGTGGAACAACTCTCAAAGTTTAGGGACTAATCTTAGCCTTTTGAAAGTCTAGGAACTAAAATGGAACAATCTTTATAGTTTAGGGACCAAAATAGTAGTTTAACTTAACGTTTTTTTTAGAATAAAGACTACACTAACCCTCCTATAATAATGATTATTCGTCAACAATTATGGGCTGATTTAATGGCCAAAGCGAACTATAGAGATACTAAATAGTTATGAATTCAATTTAAAATAACTATTTATTTAAGAAATAAATTTCTATCAATTTCTTTAATATCTAAATATACTATAGAATCATATGAGACCTAAATTATTTAAAAGAATTCAATCTAGAAATTATAGCATTTTTTTAACGTTTTTTTAGAATTACAAGCGAGAATTATAGTTACAATTGAAAATTATGGTTGTGAATTTTTAATATTTAGGAGCTTGTTTGATCAAATTATTATTACGACTTTTCAAAGGTTAATAATAATTCACTCTCATTAATTCTTATGAATGAAGAATTGATACAAAGAAAAATCTTTTAAGAAAATATGAAAAGTCAAAGGTGGTATTATTGAACTAAAACTAACATTTTTCATGTAAAACTTGATGATACAAATATTTTAAACATTTTCAAGATGTATGAATAATTGATACATGCACTAGTTGTAGACTAGTTCAACATCAGCGTCACGGACTCGATCACTGGAATCGGTATTTGTAATCTTCCTCCCCTAACTTATACTCCACTACTACATTTGATTGTCATGAAACAAAGTGAAACAATTTTCGTCCAAGAAAGGTACAGATATTTTTTAATAGTTTTAAAGATCATGTATAGGAGAGTGTTTGTTATCTAGTTTTCAACAAGTTAATACAACCACTCTTCAAAAAAATCGTTGACAGGGATGACGTTTTGCACAAAAGCCATTACTTTACGTTCAGCTAGCACTAAAAAGGGGCGCTCAGCCGTTGCTTGTTAGGAGAGAAGCTTGAGCGCATCTTTCCTTTAAAAGAGACCGAGTTAGCATAATGGCACCAAGTCCCTTTGTTTCACTAATTTTTAACCGCTCAATATAATCATTCATTTCAAATCAATCCTTCATTTTTAAACCACCAACATACAATCTTCAAAATCTTCATCCAAACGAGTTTTTCTATTCAACTCCACCAAAATCTTCATCCAAACAATCTATTATTTATACTCAAAAAAAAAAAAAAAAAAACAAACAAACACTCACCTAAACAAACTATCACAATTTTTAATCAATCCAAATAACTCATCATTCTAAACACTCCTACAAATTCTCATCCAAACAGGGTATGTATTATTGAAACAATTTTATGGTAGTTTCTACATCCTAACTATAAGAAAATCCCAATACTACACAGCACAAACCATGAAGGGCCTCCCATTGGTTCATATTCACTTCCATTTTTCCATTTTCAAATTAAAAAGCAAATTGAAGAGCCAAAAACATGTTCATAGTCTGTATGGGTATTTAAGACAGTCTAACAGTCCAAAACATTGTCATTTCAAGCATTTGGACAAAATTATAAACCAACACAGCAACTGCCTGTGCTATTAAATTTACACTCACAATCACAATTCATAAATATTTTGCATATATGGTTAGACTTCTCCTCTCGAACATCGGTCGTCTTCCTCTTTGTAGCATAAAAAGGACTACTATTACGTATACATGTCGAGTTCTAGTCGCCTTTCGAGTTCACCTTGTGAGCACAGCAGCAAGCAGACGGTTTCACTACACAGTATTAGTTAGATGTACATTTTGTGTAGGTAAAAATGCAATGGCTGGCTTTTGCTCTTCAAACCACAACTTCTGAGGGGCTTGAAGCAAATGGGCTTTAGAAAACCTGGTAAAAAAGACTCGTCGATCCATCGCTGAATGACCTGAGATCCGCAGGTTTAACCAAGGCCCTACACAATGGACACGTTCGTTCCCGCTCGAACCTGCACACAGCACCATCCAATCCAAAATGATATCGAAATGAACAATGAACACTAAAGTTAAGCAAGTCACAGAATACATGCATATAAATTTAAAAGCAGGTCACAAAATGCTAATTTTGCGTGTAGATTTCAGGATTCAGGAATTATGATAGCAAGACTCGAAAATTATACTGGATAAAACATAACAAAATATCGAAAGAAACTCCCGAGTGATTTGAGGTACTTGGGTCATTACAAGAAAAGAGTACAAAATTAAAAGGAATGCTACCTTAGCCTCATTCTCAAAACTATCAAAACTCTGATCACAAAGTGGGTTTGTGTGTTAAGACATGTGATCTTTTCTTTAGTCCAACGATTTCGATGTAGCGAAAGATCGAACTTTTAACATTACCTAAGTTAACCATGTCATATCTACTAAACCATGTTTGGTTAGGCATTGACTATAACATGTGTCTTAACACTTGGATACTAGTTCTTCAACAACAAGCCTTGAAGAATACTTTCATTTTGAAGTGAACAAGACGATGTGCAATAATTTGAAAATCGGTCTTCGTAGCATGGTTGAACTTGAAGACTCGACGCCATAAAATGAGGAAACAATAGTACTCAGTTACTGAAATTTAAATGTTTAGAAAGTTATAATTAAGCAGAGCACAGATTGTGATAGTATCAATCATAGGATTCTACATTATATTTAACTCTTTTCTGGGTTCATCGTTTACAACCCTCTTGTGATTGTTTTTTTTGAAATAAGGTAACCACGCCCGTCCCTAGGCCAGGCACCGGAGACATCGAAGGAGTATGTCACAGGTGAGTTTCGAACCTGGGACTTTGAGGGAGCATACCTTCAAAGCTCTCTTGTGATTGTAATCTTTATTTAGCTTATGGCCCTGTGAAGATGTCTTTTGCTAAATGTTTTGGAAGAAACTCTTTATTTCTCATTCATCAATGAAAGTTTTGTTTCCGAAAAAAAAAAAGCATTTCCTGCCATAAACTTACCACTCTGAAACACAATCTTCACAAAATATGTGTTTACATCGGAGTAGGATAGGAGCATGCATCTTTTCTTGGCAAATAGCACACAAATCACCAGCTGCACTGACCTGCACGCATTTGGCAAATAACAAATAAGATCTCAAGCAAACTTTTAATGGGATTGGGCCTTAGGGGAAATAGGAATAATATGAGGGGTATTTGGACAATTAGTTTTTTTTTTTTTTTTTAACATAAATGTTAACAACATCACCTTAAATCTACAAAAAAACAATTATTATAAATAGAGGTTGAGGAAAAAGGGAGGTATCCAAATATTGAGTGAAGTCTTAGTGGGCTCAAGAGAGTGTTCTCTAGAGATGAGAGGTTCCAAGTTCGTATCAAAATTTGGCTTATCTTGTATTTTCTTTATGTTTCGATATCAACATAGATCTTGGATCCATATTGGATATAGATCTTGGATCTTATCAAAAGAAATCTCTATCTGTTTCTATTTTATTAAATAGTTACATATTGAAACTACATGAAAAAAAAAAAAAAAAAAAATACAATACAAGACCAGCCCCCAACTAGAAGAAATCGTTTGGGCCTTGGAGGTCTCACATTCGAAATCCACAAATTGAGCTTAATTGTAAAATCTCTTGTTGTCTCCCTAGTCTGGACCTTGGGACAAGCATGAGTGCCACAGAATATATGGGGGCGAAGCTTCGATTCCCGGTCATTAAAAAAAACCAACAAACTTTAAGACGCTAAAATATTTAGTTCTGAGAATAGTCGAGATGCAGGCATTTCCGACAAGAAAATACTATAGAATGAAACCATAAAATTGCATCCAACGATAAGAAAGTTTAGTTATATGGAGAAAGCATAGCATAAATGGGATCCAATTACCTGCTCTGATGTTGCATATGCCCCATAATGCACCTCTTTACGTGACAGTGCTTTCAAAGCAGCAAAGAAGGATTGCACCTGAAACCCACATCAGAAAGAAATAGGCGATGACATGCGACAAAATACTCGTATAATAGAAAAATGAATCAAAATAATAGAAAACATACCTTTTCAACAACAGATGTGAGTTTGAAAGTTAAGTACAGTCCTGTCAATAATGATGAAAATAGACTCCCGTACTCTTTGTTCAAAAAGAAACGATACCAGATGGGAGTAGGCAACAGGGCACGGTACAGTAGTAGCAGATATTCGACCAAAGTTAGCATTTGACCCTGAAGATATAATGTTAATAGTGAGTTCTCATAGACTCATAAACGTTTGCAAATTCTAAAGCGCTTTGTCCACTAGAAGAGAAAATTATAGAGAGAAATCAATAAAGAGCTCAATTAAGTGAGAGCATTGTAACTTGTAAGATGCACAAAGCTCCCATTTATGATCAATATTTGTTGCGGATTCAAAAAGGAGTTCACTAGATAAACAAGTGTCAACTTCTATATTGTCTTATTACCTGTTTACGATAATTGCGGCCCCTGCTGTTCTTGTAATACATCAAAAGACCACACTTGACGACCATCACTGCCTGACGGACCAAAGTGTCTGAGAAACCAGAATCATACAATTCACCAAACCAGTTAGGTTACACAAGCCAATGTAACTTGCATGTCATACTGAGGTGCAAGCATTGTGCATTTAGTGATTTGCTTTTGTAAGTTGTTAAACAAAATTGGAGAAAAAAGTCAATAGAATTTTTAGGGTGGAAAGATCTTGCAAAGATGTGTGAAGCACTGAAGCCTCAAAATTCTGTCTCTTTGGGTCTCTGTTTTTAAGTTTTTTTTTTGTAATCACTCTTTAGGCATCATTTCTCTTGTCTTGATTAGAGACCATTTTTATAAAGTCCCCCGTTCTCCAACTCAGAAGTAGACTGCTCCTCGCCTGACATAGCAACAAAGGACCCACCCGCAAATAAGTATCCCATTTCATTGAGGATCGAAGAACCAAATTCTGATTTGAATGAGCCTTGGGTTCTAGATATTGAAGAGTGTGTTGGAATAGACACATTGGTGGACAAATAAGTGGAAGAGGAAATGGATATTGATCTGGTTTTGCTTTAAGTTTTAACCCCTCATATTTCCTTGGCTAGCAGAAAATGGACCGCCAATACAACCTAGCCTAGTGGTGAAAGAGGGTCTTGTGACCCAAGAGATTATGAGTTCAATCAATGTTTTAAAAGGCGCAAAGACTGTCTAGGGCTTGAGGCACAAGGCGCGGGATTCTTTTCCGAGGCGCACCCATGTATAAAAAAATATTAAAAATATTTATATACCACAAAATATATATTTACTAACTATTTTCAACATAAATGTTTCAATATTCATCTATATATCTTCAAAACAAAAGAAAGCTTCACAATATCATTAAAATTGTATTGATTCCTAAAAATAAATAGGTCCTAAAGCTCTTTTTCCCTCCATCATTGGACTTGTATCTCTCTATATCTTCTTCTTCACTATCAATCTCAATGGTTGACCCACGCCGTATTAGAGGTTAAGTTTTGAATAATTAAAAAAGAAATAATAACAAAGCCCCCTCAATGCACACTTTTTGGCGCCTGGGGGCTTCACAGAAAATTGCACAAAAGCGCAAACGAAATGCACTTTTTAAAATACATAGGACTTTACAAGGCGAGGGGCAGGCTTTTTGGGGCTTTTTTTGCACTTTAATGGGCTTTTTAAAACATTGGGTTTAATCCATGGTAGTCACGACTCACCTACCAAGGAAATTATTTCCTACCCGTTTTCTAGACATTCAAATGTTATAAGATCAGGCGGTATGTCCCGTGAGAATAGTCAAAGTGCACGTAAAATGACTAGGACACTCACAAATATATATTATTAAAAAAAAAGAAAAAAAATGCCAATACCAATGGCAATGCCTACGAACAACAAACCTACCACTGGAACTAAAAAGAAGACAAAAGGGATTTGAGAGCTCTTAAACCTATATTCATCTGACCAATATAATACAAAATCATCTCGAAGAGTGAGAACAGGCTCACAAGAGTAAACTGTCTTATGGTTTTAGAAAGGCACATCTTAAGCCATGTTCCTATACAAATCCCTTTGATTGGCCTTTGCCCTCCTCAAATAAAACACAGATTGGAGGCTTTCTTGGTTTCATGGGGGGCATTGTCTCTGCCTCTTTCTAGTTAGAAAGCTAAACCACCATTGATTGGTATTTTCTCTCTTTATATTTTGTGCTCACTATTTCTTTTGTTTCAATGGGTAATTGTAACGCATTCATTTATCAATGAACAAGGTTTTTTGCTTCCAATAAGAAAAACCCTGACATAGTAAACCACTTCTTTGTTACAGACTTACAGTACATTAAATTTAGGGCAGAAGGTTACCATTCACCATGATGACGAAAATAGCATGCCAAAAAGGAGGTATAGCTCTCGGTGGAAGCATGATCAAAGGATATAAGAGGTCATCATTCCGATACCACCAGTACACACCAATAACATGAACGGTGAATGCAAGAGAAATGCCAACCAAAACAGAGATTTTTCTCTCTCCCTGCAGGAAATCCATAAAGCCTGCGATTAAAAGATGGTAATAAAGAAAAAACAATAGCAACCATACAGCACGGTGGTGTCATTCCAGGGAAAGATATCCAACGACAACGAGTTTGTTCATTGCAATAGATAAAGTGATCTCCTAGGTGTTAGCCACCAGAATGAGGAGGGTGATACAGGATACATCCAACTGTAATTGAATGCACGTGCGCTGAAGGACCCGAGTATAAGAAAGTTTACTCAGTAAAATGATTGTGTTGACTGGGAATTTGTTGATGCAATGCAACATCATTGAGAAATGGGCCAAATGGCTTTGGATAGAAGAAAAATAAATTCAAATGCTGTGTGATATGTAATGTGGCCAAACCGGGAAGACAAACGCCATGAGAAAGTAAAGGAAATGTGACCCAATCACACTATTTCATATCACAAAGCAATGGATGCTAAAAAGTGGTGGACTGGTGGGAGATATTATAGTTTTGTAGCTCTCGATGCCCGCATTTCTATAATATGAAAGGTAGCTCAGGATGCAGGCTGATTCCTCCAATATAAAGGAAAGGGCAAGCTCAAGCTCAACAAAGTTTTTAGCTCCCATTTTTCTTGAACGTATCTAATAATAAAGTGAAAAGGGGAGAGATGTGGACGAGGGTTTGAGGAAAATTGGATTTTAACTCCCATTTTTCTTGAACATTGAATAATAAAGGTAAACTTACCACCAAGTTGTAGGACCAACAACTATGATGAGCTCTTGAATAGGCATTTACATTCCCTATCGGTGATATAAATTAACAAGCAACTTAGTGTAATCTACTAATGGCAAGAGTTTGTACCTTCCTTGCTTTCATTTTTAATTTTACTTAAGGTCTCTTGGTGGGGGGGGGGGGGGGGGGGGGGGGGGGGGGGGGG
>JBBMEF010000025.1:12721552-12741196 GCA_037832685.1 Sicyos baderoa
GTTCGGCCCCCCCCCCCCCCCCCCCCCCCCAGGCCCTAACCGTATAATTCAATGACGTTTTTCGATAACTCGAAAAGTTTCCGTCTCTAGCCTGCAGTATCAAGATATATCGAAAGAATAGAGATATAATTAGAGGTATTTATAAATCAATGTCACAAACAAGTTTTAAATTTGATACCTTAAAGGAAGTATACACTTAAAGTCTGCTAGAGTAATAATGGGTTAACATGTTTATAGAGATCGAACATGTGACTGTAGAATAAAAATAGATTAATACCAACCCAGATAACCAATTGCGACACCAATCTATTCGATATTTATTATAATATTTCTATGATATAATAACTTGCATCATAAACAAAAATTATTGCAATTATATGTTATAATAAGTTGAATTAATAAATACAAGTTATCGTAACTTTCTCTATTATAAATCTATAATAATCCTAGGTTATAATAATTCAACAATTATTATAACCTATGAGGTTTGCCAATACTAACCTATTTGTTTGGATGAGTGCAAGGCAGTCAGCTAGTTTGGCATAATTTGGCTAAGTTGAAGGTATTGGAGAATTATTTTTATTATTGGTTTGAAATAAGAATTTTATGTAACCCAAAATTAAATTCATAAGTTTAAATTTAGCAGCCGAGAGATTTCATTACTTGGTGGTATTCTAGTTTAGCACTACGATCATAATTTCAATTATAGAAGTTAATATTTAGTTCTCCTTTTATTTAAGAGCAATTAATAGTATTTTCATTTATATTTGAATATTGTATGCATTGTTAAGAGTTGGAAATTCAAAACCACTATAATAAATAAAGATCATCTATAACGCTCAACATCTACCAAATGGGTCGGTAGCGCAATTGATTATCTGGTTTCGAGTTAATTCATTTTCACTCCACGATCACGAATTCATCAAAAAATTAAATAACGCCCAACATCTAAATAATAGATTATATTGAACCTAATAATTATACTTTAAAAAAATAACAATAATGAAAACTTACGCGATAAAAATAAGGGTTATAGATAAAAAGTTATTCTGCCAATAGAGTATTAGCTGAACGGCATTATATACACTTGTAGATTATGAAGTCACGAGTTCGAATCTCCGATCCCTAATATTTTTAACTAAAAAAATAAAAATTATTTTTAATAATAAAAATAATGAATTGTTTTGAAAAAGTTGAAAATTTTCTTTTGAATGTAAATTTTAAAAGAGAAATTAGTAAATTCTGATTTTATTTATTTAATTTATTTTTTAAAATTTCGCAAACAAACACCCTTGAAATTCATTGCAGAGACGAGACTCCTAAATAACAATGTTTTTCTTTTTTCTTTTAATTTTTAATAAAACCTTCCAACATTAAAACTAAAAAATACGTGTCAATTTCTAATTATAACGTGGGATCCACGAACCTTATTTTTAAGTTAAGGAATCCACGAACCATGAATCATAATACGATTAAAACAAAAATAAATACATTAATTAAGCATTGAACGCAACATAAATGTTATATTATATTTAATTCTAAAAAGTTGGTATTAGACTCTTATTTTAATTATAATATTTCTATTAAAAAGATATTTATCTATAGCATATTTTTGTGTTTATTTATATTTTTTCCCCATATTTTACAAATTTTTTATTCTTGTTTTTTTTTTCAATCAACTTCACGTTATTATTTTATACAATAAACGATTTTTGTTTATATATTATTTGAATAACTTATAAGTTTAGTATGTATTGATTGAAGGAAGGTAAAGTTTAGTCTCTATGATTTAAAAAATTATAGTTTAGTTCTATGATTTGAAGAAATATAAAATTTAATCCTACAGTTTTAAAAATTAGAATCTAATCTTTATGGTTTTATAAAATCTAAAAAATATAATCTAAAGAATGTCTTTGTCATACATAGTTATGATATATTAAGTGCTTGAAAGCTCACTAATGATATAATTTTTATTATTATATCAGTAATTTAACTCATAATTTGACTTATAAATAACTAACTTTTAAATACTTAATTTATCAATGATTAAAAATAATAAATATTTTTTATAGACCAAATTATAATTTTTCAAATCATACGGTCTAAATTTTATATTTCCTAAAATCATATAAACTCAACTTTATTTTTTAAAAGGACGAGAACTAAACTTTAATTTATATTTTACCGTTTTTGTTTTACATCAATATAAATAAATAAATACTTTCAAAAAAAGAAAAAAACAAACAAATAAATAAATAAATAAATATATATATATATATCATTAAAACAAAATAAAAACAATTTTACTAAAATATATTGGAGAAATGTTTTGACTATAAAGCGCCACGTGGCAGCTGACAGCCAGTGAAGTTTGAAAGCGACCTTTTTTTTTCTTTTCCGTTTTCGCCGGTGGGTTTAATCTTTAATCATAATTCGATTTCGAAATCTCAACTAAAAAAAAAGGAAAATCTCTCGCCATTGTTTCTCAATTTCTTCCATCTTTATTGTTCTTCATATTCTTCAGCCCACGACTCGCCACTCACTGATTCACTCAATTCGAGTTCTCAAAATCATCAAATCATTCACCTCTTTCTCTCTTTCTCTCTGTCCTTTCTGGCCTCTTCCTCTTTTCCTCCTCCATTTTGCCGTTTTAACGCCGCCATTGTTGACCCTTTTCACCTCTTCGTCTCCTCTCCCTGCCCTTTTCTTTATTTCCTCTGTTTTGGTTCTTTTCCTGCTCTGATCGACTCCCCAACGCGTTCTCTTCACTACCCACTTTTGATTCTGTGGTTTTGGAGATGGGTTTCGTTTTGTTTCGCGAATCTTTGCGGTTTTGATTGCTGGGTTTGAGATTTTGGTGGGAAATGCAGGATGGGTTTTGAGGATTTTCGGGGGTTTTGATCGAGATTGGTTCTTGCGAGGCGTTTGTTTTGAAGAGCTGAATGATGATTTTTCTCAAGATTCTAGGGTTTATGCGTTTGTTTGCGGCTGATTTCAACTGGGTTTGGTCCAATGGCTCTTGGGTTTTTGAAGAATTCGTGTTCTGATTTCGTTTCTTTATCGCACATTATCGCCATTGGAGGCGATTTTATCAGGTACTTGGTTGTTGATTTGATAAAATTACCTTGGTTGCTGAGAATTTCAGTAGCTTTGCATTCTGGGTCAGATTTAGATTCCGCCATTGTTGTTGGCTTGCAAAGCTCTAGGGTTAGTCTTGATATTCTGTAACGTTGAAGAATCTGATTTCTCTGTTTCTGTGCGATTCCATTGATTCTCCTTATAAATATTCTCTTACCAGTCTCCACGAGCTTCTTTTTCAAGGATTCTAAAAGGGAAAAAGTAATTTCTGGAAGAGAATAAGGATTTTGCAACGGTTTAAATTTATCTCATCCTTCAAAGCTGCTTTAGATTTTTCCATTAACACCCTCCAATTGAGCGTTTATTTTGAGCCATTTCCGTTTTCTAGTGATTTATTGCCCTCTTCAAGATCTTTATTGCGTATCCGTTATCACTTTGCCTCGTTTTAACTCTCATTTGGGTGTTGTTCTCAAATCTTAGTTCATTGCTTTGAGTTGTGAGATTTCAAAGCATCCATGGGGCTTCCTAGAAGTCTCGTGATGCTCATTGTTCAAATGTGCTTTGTGTTTTCGTCAGCCGATACCGGTTCCTCTGCGCGTTCTTTGGATGCTCTTCTCCAAGAATATGCTTATAAGGGTTTGGTTAATCCGAGAACGGGTGTTCCCTATGATGTAGCTGCTCCCTTGAACTTGACTGGGATTAGCATTCGAGCTATGAGGCTGAGGAGTGGCAGTTTTAGACGGTACGGTGTTGATTCGTACAAGGAGTTTGAGATCCCAACGGGGGTTATCATGCATCCATATGTCGAGAGGCTTGTTTTGGTGTATCAGAACTTGGGCAACTGGTCTGAGGAATATTACCCAGCATTGCCTGGTTATACTTACTTAGCACCAGTGTTGGGTCTTCTTGCTTACAATGCCTCTAATCTCTCTGCAACAAACCTGCCTGAACTCGAAATGAGAGCTTTCGGGAACCCGATACTCGTCAAGTTCGACAATGTCAAGTCCCTCCCAGATGGGGCTGCTGCAAAATGTGTTTGGTTTAACCTTCAGGGAATGCCCAATTTTAGCAGTGTGGAATCTGGAAACACATGTTCAACCTTCCGACACGGGCATTTCTCCATCGTCGTCGAGTCCATCGCTCCTCCCACACCAACGTCGCCCCCGGGGACTGTACCTCCACCTTCAAGCAAGAAAAACACCACCAGAGTGTGGATCATAGTAGGATCAGTGGTGGGTGGAGTATTGCTGTTGGTGCTGCTCTCACTCCTCATACTATGGATTCACAAGCTAAAGCAAAGAAACAACATGGAACAGATGGAGAAAGCAGCAGAACTGGGAGAGCCTCTACAAATGGCTATGGTCGGCGACACGAAAGCTCCCACGGCGACGGTGACGCGGACGCAGCCGACTCTCGAGACAGAATACGTGCCTTGAGCTCATACCATGCGTTCCGTCCGGTACTCAAACAACATACTCTTCATCCTCTCTCTCCTCTCTAGTAGATCTCTCTCACTCTCATTTGATATGGCTTCCCTTCTTTGCTTTTTTTATGTGTTGTTTTGAGATGGTATTCTTGTGAGTAGTAGAAGTTCTTATGATGATTATTGTGTAAATGCCTGTTTATTTTGCTGATACAAATGTATGATTGAGTGATTCATTGTTTGGCACTAAAAAAAGTGTATCTGCTGCTGAATTTGGTTTATGCAATTTTTCCCAAACCTAATAAAGAGATTCTCATGAATTGTTGTTTTGATGGTTGTTTGTTGTGTTGTGTTTTTTGTTTTGTTGTGTTGTGTTTTTGAGATTTGTTAAATTTTAAGGTTTCGTCGGTGGCTTCTGTGCTTTGACTCGGCTGATGACTTTAGATAAAAGTGATTACTACACACACAAGGAAGCCATTGTTTGTTCTTTTCTTGTTCATTTTTAAGAGCAATACTTACCCAAAAACAACATGTTTAATTGACTTTGATCGATGGAGATAGAAATATTAAAGTGGAGAAAAAAAATGCAAAAAAGAAAAAACCTATAAATAGCTAACAAACGGCACCTAAAGTTTTCGTTACAAATTTAGTTGGTCAACATAGTTAAGGCATATTGTCATCGACCAAAAGATTAAAAGTTTGAATATACTTATTGTTTGTTAATACCATATTACCATCGGGGCTTTTTCCTTCTTCTTCGGCCTCTGACCATCATCCGATGGTATCGACAAACAAGCTTCTAGTTCGAATTTGAGGGCAATGACATAAGGAATTTTCTTGGAGTACTCACCTTTCCTTCTTTGGCAATATCGACACACAAGCCTTCGCTAACATCCTTTATTGTGTTTCTATCTCCCTGTTGGGATTTACTTTTTATTTGCACATTAGCAGGATCTTTTGTTACAGACTTTATCGTCCTTTCATTTATCAATGAAATAATCTCGTTTTTCATTAAAAAAAAATCTCCCTATTGGGATTTTTCATAGTTTCTTTGGAATTTGTATAAATTAGTTTAGTCTTTTGTTTTTGTCATCCAATTGGCCTATGTAATTGACATCTTCTCATCAAATATCTTCCTTTCTTTGATCGTTTTTCTGATAACATTATTTTTATGGTCGTATCATGGATCACATATTTTATGTGTGATGTCATATCTTTATCAAAAAAAAAATATATATATTTATTATTATTTTATATATTTTTGTTGATCGTTAAGTTTTGACATTTTTCACTCGAAAAGATCCTTGGTAAAAGTTTGTTTGTGTGTTATCACATTGTAGTTATAAACTTATAACTAAACTAGATAGAGTACTATTCAAAATTTAAAATGCAATTATTTATTTTTATCGAAGTTGGGTTTAAATAGAAAGACTGCATAATATTTATCATTCAAACTTATTCTTTTTTTTTTCTAGTACTTGTTAATAATGATTCATTCAATCTTAACTCCTCATAGCTTTAGGCTTTATATTTCCCTTCCTCACTCTTTTTTGTTGACATTGACATGTTGGATTTTTTGTCTTTCCTTTCCACTGGTATTTAAAATATATATTTTTTCCTCTTTATTTTCACATTATTATTAAATTTATTGAAAATATCCCAAAAGGGTTTGATTGACAAGGGTGATTGGAGATAAGTGGTGGGGGGCCATAGAGGAGAGAAAATGGAATTTGGGCAAAGCTAATAAATAAAAAGAGTATTTATTAAAACAGGGTGCACATTCATCATTAAATTGGGCAACTTCCCTTTTTTCAAAAAAAAAACAATAATAATAATATTGTGCAACTAACTTCCTTATGAATGAAACGGTGCGTTTTGGTCTGAAGTTTGGAGAATTGGTGAGTTAGGAAAAGAAGAAGACATGGTCAGTAAGGCATTCAATAACAATATGTTATAAGAAAACATATCCAACTTTGCAGAAAAAGAATGAAAGAAAAAGAGAAAACAGCAATTTCCAGCCCATTGTTTTTCACAACTAAAATGTATAAATCAAGGATACAACCTAGACAAATCCTCACCGAGAGCGGAGGACATCTCGAGCGGGAAAAACCCCTCCATCGAGAATCGAGAACGTCGCTAGATAGATTTAATCAAATCCTTATTTTCATTTAATTTTTGTACTCCGATATGTTCGGAATCAAACACGCTTCATAAGTGAATATATAAAGACGATCTTTCATAATTTTTCTTAGAGTTGTTTCCAAAAAAGATGTGAAGATTTTGGATTGTAGGTAGTGCAAGGGAAAGAACTTTGCACTATTTAAGCACAACAATGTGTTATATACATTAATTCGTAATTGTAAAGGATCATGATTCAATCAATTTTATTCTCATGGTTAGGCTTATATTTAAAGTAGGCTTATATTTAAATCAAAGTTTTATGTAGTTATGAATCTTGAATAACTAACCCGGCTGTCAATAAACAATTTTTATCTATCAACCATTGAAATAAAGCCATTCATTCAAACATGTGAATAAAACAAATGAACTATAGTAAATAAGTTATCAAATATTGTATAACTCATAAGATTAGTAGATTTTTTTTTTGATAGGAAACGATACGATACTTTCATTGATAAATGAAAATTACAAAGAAGTTAATAAAAGATTAGTAGATGACATAATGAATACAAGACCATATATATTCCATAAAAAAGATGATTAGAAAGCTAACATATTTAAATGAAAGCATTTGATGAGGGGCATCATCTTAGGGCAAAAGCCATGAGAATGTTTATGGGCATAATACAGGCTGTATAAGAAGCTAAAAAGGGCAAAACAGACACTCCAATTCTGCTTTTTGTCATTGTGTTTTTGGTTTTGTCTCTACCATTGTCTTCTTTTTTTTTTCTTTTTTAAATAAATACTCTCTACTTTCTGAAAATTGCCCTAAATTAAATGCTAGATTTCTTTTTTCTTTTTTAAATAACCATTAGCTCAAGAAAAAGTGAAACTAACTCACAATAGATCATTACCAAAATTCTTAGTTTATATTTAGCCACTTTATACAAAGACTATTCTCATAACTTCATAACTTTAAATCCTTTAGTATTTCTTTTTATATCGTTGAGTTTTCAAGCCAGTTCACGCCACACCAAGTAAAGAAAACTCGTAGACAATTATTTTCTAGTTAGGTGACCACCATAGATTGAACATATCATTTTTGTGAATTACCATTTTTATATCTACGAGGCATTGTTTGGTTTGCCGTTTGGAATCCGGAAGTTTGGAATTAGCTGCTTGGTAAATGTAAAGATTACGGGGAATTTAATTCTAGGGGTTTAGAATCCAGAGATTCGAAACAACATTCTTCTTATTTTAGGTTATCAATATAACGAACCAAACACAATAATCAAGATTCCTGGTGCTTTGTTTGGTTCGAGATCTAGATCCCGACCCGCAAACCAAACAAGGCCTGAATGTTCAGGACAATTGTCTAACCCTTCTACATTTAGTTGTCACAAAAACTCAGTAAGAACCTATCCTAATGCCTTTTTCACTATAAAATATAAATCGTTACTTGAACGAAATTACACAAACCTTAAATTATGATCATTCGACTAACCACTGAGTCCATGATTAGAGCCATGACTGAGTACTTCAGAAGAATATGCCAAGGAAGGATGAAGAGATTCTTTCAAAGATTGAATCCCCAACGAACATCATAACTAGTGACGTCTTATCTCATAGGACCCTTCACATTCAACCAAGATTAGTGGTAGATATAGTTCAGCTTTTTTACTTTTGGAAGGACAAAGTATGGACAAGTGTCAAGGTTGGAGTTGGGTGGAGGATTCGAATCCATTGCTTATGGGTGATGAGATACTTAAGACAATTGAACTAACAAGATTTCTGCTATTTTTAAAGGGGTGACGTAATTAACGAGCTATTATAAATGAGTTTTAATAACTCTTCTTCAAACCAGCTATTGTAATCATTCAAAATAATCTCATTTCTAACCACCCAAAATAATCATTCATTTTCAACCCCTCACAATAATCGATCATTTCTAACATCATCCAAATGAGCTACTTGTCTGTAACCCTCTACAAAATCTATCATCCAAACGAGTTCTTAACTATAACCCCTCTACAAATAACATCATCCAAACAAACTCTTACTAAAACTCAAATTTCTAATCGCTCAAAATAACCTATCACTTATAATCACACATCCAAACACCTTCTAAAGGAAATAGCCCTAAATCAAATGTTTGGCTTTCAAGCCAGATCTCCCAAGTGTGGACACACTGTGTTTGGAAATCCCCTCTCTCACCCTTAACTTGTACAGTTGCTACCATGTCCCACATCTTTGAGACCTTTTTCAGGGCAAATTATCACAAGACCTGATAATATTTAAGCTAAAGAAAGTGGTCAGAAAGTTGGTTCCTATGGGAATGAGAATAGTGGTGGAAGAGGATCAGAGTGTGGCAATGGTCTCCCTACACCTACTACCACCACATGCTCTGGTATTATAATTCATTTCCAAACTAAATGAGGGTGGTGGGTGCTGTTGTCAATGTTTTCTAATGCCCTTCCCACCAACATTTCCACCACTATTAATTGCAAGGTCCACACTTCTCAACAGAAACTCAAACTACACAAACAAAATCATTATTTCAGAATCAATGTCTCTCTAAGTTTATGGTTGTCAGTCACCCTATCTGTAAACAGCTACTGCCTTACATGTTTTCATGAATGAGTTGGTCAATTCTATATAATGCCATTTCACATGGGAAGAAAAAGGTGAGGCAAAAACAAACCCTAATGAAAATTTCAAGCTATTATATTATTCATCAATCATTTCAGTACTTACAGTGTTTCTCCTGCTTGAGGAGGCAAGCGTAGTTCAAGAAAACAGAAACTTAGAACAAGTCCAACATTCAGGAAAATAATCTACTGTGATATAGAAAATAATTCTCGATGATCGATTTTACATATGTTCAGATCAAGGTAGGAATGAAGAAAACTGACAATCGAAAGCGATCATCCACAAACATCTGCATTCTGCAACAAAAACTTTTATTCCTTTAGCAAGATTTGCACCGGCCACAACTACAGTACCTAGGATTATTATATTAGAGTCAGTTTTAAGTTGGAGAGTATCCTATAGCAAGGCCAAAAAGCTTCAGTTGCGAAACTGAGAGTTCTCCTTAACATGCCACAAAATCCTGAATTATAATTGAAATAAACAAAATCCTATAAGTGGATGTGTGCGCATGTGAGCAAGGAGTTTAACAAATGGTTCAAAATTCAAAAGAGCACATTTCGAGTTTCGACGTTCTATATAGCTGGAAAAGGGTTTTGACCTAGAGACATTACTTGATGATATGTCTCAGAAATAAATCCCCAAGCTCAGTAGCACAGCAATTCACAACAATAAAAAGAGGAAATACAAGTCAATGCCTAAAGGCTACTAAAACTCCTCATGGGCCTAGAATGGGCTTTAGACATCAATGGCACTTGTCCCAAACTTATAAGAGAACTTTATGACAAAAGGAGCAGTAAAACTGCCACATACCCAAATTTCTTGATAAACTCTTAGAATTAAACTGGAATAGGCATACAAATGGTTCTACTTAGGGATAAACAAGTGAATTCAGAAGACCAATTAAAACCAACGTTAGTTGTTGGCATGAAGAACACACGTGACATGTCCATTGGAGAGCCTTTTCGTTCAATCCCCATATTAAGTAAAAATAAATAAATAGCTAAGATTCCCGCTGGGCTCATCAAGTCAATATGCATCGTTTGGCATACCTTCTGTTTTTATGTTTTGAAAATATTATCACTTTAGTTTTCTTTACCTACGATGCACATCCTCCCTCTCATTTACCAAATCTCAACCATCCCTAACTCATTCATGGCATGCCTCCAAAATCCAAAATTCATCTTAGAAGTCTTAATCCACACAATCGAATACCTTTTCAAAATTCAAACTTCAAAGTCGAGCTTCAAAATCCAACATTTTTTCCTCAAAACTCGACAATCTTCAACAACTTCATTGATAGGCCTCCGATAGTTCATGTTTATAAGCGTAGGAAAGAGAGGACGTGATTGTACGATAGGTGGGACCCAAGATGTTAGGTGGGGCATGCGAGTGCGGGAGGGTATCTTTTAGGGAGTGTGTGCTTTTGTGGCTTTTTCACTTTTTGTCTATTTTGTTTAGGTAATTCTCTCAGGAGGATTTTGGGAGAGACGAGAGCTCTCTAAGCTCCCTATTTTGCTATTGATAACCGATTGTCGAGGTCGGAGCCTAACAATTTGGTATCATAGCACTTTGTTGGGTGATGGTGGGTAAGATGGAATCGAGAATGGTGGACTTGGATGAAGGTATGGTGGGTTTTTTCTACGAAAAAAAGAGAGATCAATGAGAAAATCAGCCTACAATTTGAAGAAGTAAAGGAGAAACAAATAGCATCTGAGACACGAATGGACCTCCAGTTCGCACTTATACGCGAAGAAATGAAAGAGATCTTCGCAAGGGCGATAAGGGAAATCAATACGATGAAAGGGATGGTGTCGACGGACAGAACGGAGACGGCCAGGGGAGGAAAAGTAGTGGACGAGCAGTCGATACGCAAAGGAAAAGTGATGGTGAGGGAAGACGCGACACCCAGGTGGAGGGGAGAAATAGACAAAAGAGGGGAAAAGGAAGGAGTACAAGCTCCAAATATTTGGGAAGTACCATTGTTCCATATGCGCCTACGAAAGCTAGAGGTGCCGATTTTCAAAGGCGAAGAAGAAAAAGACCCCGATGGGTGGTTACAGCGAGCCGAGCGTTATTTCCTAATGAACCGATTGACGGAGAGGGATAAGCTCGAAGCAATCGTGTTGTGTTTGGTGGGAGAGACACTCGATTGGCACCAGTATGAAGAGGAGAGAGTTCTGATAACATCATGGAGAGAATTTCGACAGCTACTAATTGAAAGATTCCGACTCTCGGCCAACAGAAATCGGTACACACACTTGATGAAGTTGCAACATGAAACGACAGTAAGAGAGTACCGACGAAAGTTTGAAAAGTTTGCGGTCGGCCTAAGTGGAGTAGGCGAAAAGGTGTTAGAAGGCAAGTTTGAAAGCAGATTGAAAGAAAATATCCAGAGCGAGTTGCGAAAACTTCAACCGATAGGATTGAAGAAAGCCAAAATGATGATGGCTCCGATTATCGAAGATGATACGAACATCCAGTTGAAAATGAAAGGCAATACAACAATGTTGGGGACTAATATCAACGGAAAAACCAGCTTCAGAGATAATAAGGGAAGCAGGTCAGGGGGATCCTCAATTGGAGGCTCGGCAGGGACTAATTCGCGAGCCTTCACGTTCACGCCTAATCGGAGTGTAACGACAAGCGGATCATCCACTACGGTAAATCAATAAGTGGTGATAGGAAAAGGGCCTTATCGACGATTGTCTGATACGGAGATGAAGTCGAGGAAGGAACAAGGATTATGCTTTAAATGTGACGAGAAATACAGCCCCACCCACCGTTGCAAAAATATAGAACTACAGAAAATGAGTGTCCAAGAATCTGAGGACGACATATTAAGCGAAAAAGTCATAGAGGCACACACTCCATAAAAGATACCCTCCCACACTCGCACGACCCACCTTACAACTTGGGTCCCACCTAACGTACAATCATGTCTTCTCTTTCCTACGCCTATAAACATGTACAATCGAAGGCCTATCATCATTTGCAAAAAGAATGGGTATAAAATCTGCCATCATTGAGAGTGGCCATGCCAGATTTTAGTCTCTCCATCACTAAAGCCCCAAAAGAAACATATGTCCCATACACATAGCCTGCAACATCTCCTCCATGAGCAAAGGAGACACATTGTAAACACCCCTTTCACCACCTCCAAAGACAAGAAAAAGGTTGCATCCACGATACCTCCTAAAGTCCCCACCGACTCTAATAAAGGCCCACTCCACCCTCCTCTCCAAAAGCTACTCACATTCTTTGTTGAACTCCTTTGTTTCCACAAGGATCACAATGGTCGATCTTTTTCTGTAGAGAACATCTTTCACTAACATACACTTAACTCTTCTTCCAAGCCCTACCACATTACAAGAAACCACTTTCATTGAGAAAACCACTTTTCCCCACCTCTCCAACAACCTTTTTAAAATCGTAGTTAAAGGCGCACTCTAAATTTTTCACCTCCCGTGCATGCAAGCTGGCCCGGACAGTCATGGACATCAAAGAAAAAGAAAAAAAAAAAAAAAAAAATTCACCTCCCTTTTACCATTCTTTTCTCCCCCTCATGTTCTACCCTCTGCTTGACCGTTCTTAGAAGATGTATGAGGAATGGACCCTTTACCCTCGGGAGGCTAAAGTGGTAAGGCCAATTTCCAACACATGCTTAAAAAATATCAGGAAACTTAGCCTGAGGCAACCAAGGATAAGAAATAGAAAATCGATCCCTCACCCACCCTCTTAGCAATACACTCTCCGATAAGCCTACCACCCGAGGCATTGGGCAAAGGAACAAGATGAAAAACACATCCTAACAAGTTTACCAGCATGTGAAACTAGACATCTAAAACAACTAACAAGGAACAAAACCTTGATACCCCAGTGATTTCCCAAAAGGGTGAAAGCACGAAAAAGGGAACAAACTTGACCAGATAACACTTTGTAGTTATTATTAGTTACGTAAGATCCTTTAGAATTGGATTACCTTGTTGTAACTTGAGGAATTATTATTCATGGACCTTTTCTTAATACGCACACCGATCCTCGAATATCCAAATGAATAGATTGCAATCATCGCTTACAACTATTTGCAAACATTACAAAAAGTAATACTGAATTTCTTTTTTTTTTTTTTTGATATCCGTGAATATACCGCCTAACCCTAAAATATTTGGATGTCAAGGAAACCTGTAGTAAATTAATTACTAGATAGGTGGCCACCATGGATTAAACTGACACCTTATGCATCTAAGACCCTCTTTGATCAATTGAGTCACTCCATGATTGTCGAATTTAACATCCTCCACAAGTCGAAGAGATAGAACAATAACCCATCAAGAAACAGGATTGACCTAAAATCTACATACCGCAAAAATTAAGAATCCCTAAAACCGAAAAACAATATAAGAACACAAAAACACGTACCAGGAGGTGCAGATCTAAACGATTAACTCTGAGAAGCGGCAGACAAGTTATCAACGAGCTTTTTGTCCCTGCGTTCCATGGCAACGTCCCACACATCGTTTCCGATGTGCTTCGGCTGCACAAAATTCGAACAACAGAAATCGAAATCCAAAAATCAATTACAGAAATCGTCGATTGCAACTCAGAAAAAAAGGATCCAGAGGGGGGGAAATCAAAACAAAAACCAGTTCAAAGATAATTACCCGGCCATGGGCGGCTTTGTGGATGTGATACTGCGCATTCCCCATTATACAGAGCATTCCGGCGATGATTCCGAGAGGAAGAGCCGCTTCCATCCATCTCAACGACATTTTTTCTCTCTCTACGGTTGAAAGCTCAGTGTTGCTCCGATTGCTAGAGCTTGACGACGATATATCTAGCATCGCTTGTGGGCCTTTGTTGGGCTTCGACGAAAATCCAAAGGCCCCTCACTTATGGCCCAATTATTTCAAAAATATTTTGAGTTTTTTTTTATAAAAATATTTTGAGAAATATTATCGAATGACTCGGTAGTGCCATTGATTATTTGGTTTGATCTTAATCCATTTTTAGTCCACGATCACGGATTCGGGTTAGAGTTTAATAGTCAAAATAATTCAATTCAATACTACATTCATGTAATAAAATTTCTATAACTGGTGTTGAACTGGTTTACAACCAAACAATAAAAATACTGCGCCATTGATCCTTTCGGTATCTCTCTAACATTTTTTACATGGTAAAATTTTCAAATTTGATTTCTCGTTTGTCACCTAATCATAAAATCAATTGTTTACTTTCATTAAACATGAAACAAAAAATTGTTGAAATATTCATCAATTCTAAACTCTAAACATTAAATCCTCAATTTAAAATCAAACCTAATATTGTTTAAAAAAAACTAGAATATGTACTAAAAAAAAAAACTAGAATATAATAAAATTATTTCAAATAAAGCCTAAGCATGTATAAACGCGACAGTGCAACATAGTTCACGTTGTAAGTACAATCTTACACGCCAAAAATAGCATTGTTCTACTCGGATCTTGTACAACTAACTAACCATGAAGTTATAGGTTTCATTTCTCCCTTCCCAAATATTTTTGTACAAAAAAAAAATACAATCTTACACATAGTATTTTTGTTTTGAAGTTTACACATAGTATTTGAGCAAGGTAGGAAGACGAAATGCATTTCACTAACAAATCAAGTAATGAATTCTATGAATTCTCATAACTTAACTTATCATCGTAATTGTTATTGTTATTATTAAGTCATGTTTGAAGTATGAGTTGACTTATTATAAACGATAAACAAATTATTATAATTTAGATTATGATAAACAAGTTTTGGTGTGATATTATTATAATATGAATGATAATAAACGATATTTGAGATGCATACAAATAATGAAATTATAGTGATTTGGGATAAACCTTACGTCCACTTTTCAATTTGTAGAGATCAGTATATCTCTTTTATAATTGTCATCCAAAAACTCTAATGGGGGCTGGCAAATTGGTGGAGATTCAACCTCAATATTCTAACTCACCCAAATGTGTCTCATTTATAATACTACAAATCACTTTGATCCTTAGAATTAAGAAATCTTAAACAAATCCAACAATGGTTAAGAAACTAATCCAAGTTCCAAAATATGCGATTCATATTTACATTTACACAATTAATATAAAATGATTAATCTCAAATAAGATCATGTGTTATATGAAACAACGATAAAAGTTACGTGAAACAATGACTTGAATTTAAGTTAACCTATCGACTATTACAACTAGGACTAAGTTTTTTTTAGTACAAATTGGGGGAGGGATTTCAAATACCGATTCTTCCAAGATTCGAACCCGTAACACTAATTTACAACCAAACAATGAAATCATTGCGCCATTGACCCTTTCGGTACAACTAGGACCAAGTAATCCAACCCAACTCCATTTAGATAAATCCCCCAAACAACCAATGGATTATTATTATAATTATTTTTAAAGTAACCCAACTCCACTTTCCTTTAGTGGGTCACCATGATTAAGGCCTTGGCCTTTGATGAAGATCTCGGACAGAAAATTACCAATTTTGAGGATTTGCCTTTAAAATAATGGAAGCTGGTTGCGAAAGGAAGTATCGACTCTGTTCTTTTAGAGAAATCTTATTTATTTGGTAAAAAAACATGTTTTGGATACTATGAGAGATGAAAATATGTTTTGGAACTCTAGAGTATTTCAAGTACTTGGTATCGAAGTGCGCATAATAAATTCTCAAGGTAAGTCTTCGGTTTTTTATAGGTGGGATTTTAAGCTACAAATAATTTTTATGAAGAGGTTTAGTTCGAGTTCGAGCTGGATGACGAAGAGATTATTGACAAAGGTTATACTAGTTTAGTGTTGTTTGAGTGTACTTTTTGAGGTAAGCTCCGCCCCTCTATAGTTCCAGAGTTCCTTCTAATTTCATTTACTTTGGAGGATTCATGGTCGTCAGTGAGTATTGTGAATACAAGTTTAATCTTCAAAGTGCTTCAAAACTCAACACTTGGTGTGTTAAAATTAGGTTGTTGGGTTGTTACCTCGGGACTTTGCAATCCCTTGTGTAAGAAAGACCCTTATTCAAATTGCCCTCTTCACTTTCGATAGTTCTAAGATTGGTAGTTCTTTGTGTTTTTATTTGATTTTAATTTGATCTGTAGACTGAGATCAATGTTCGAACTAGACTTCTTTTATTTATAAGTGTACCACTTATATTGAATTTTATTAAAGGATGTTTGTTTGGTTAAAAAAAAAAAACTTCTGCCCTAAGTTCATCTAAAAAAGAACCTTTAAGTTCATCTTATGTATTATGTTCTTTAAAAAAAAAAAAATAATAAATAAACAAAAAAAATTGTGAGGTGGGAAATCACATGCCTTTATTCTAGTTGATCTCTCGTTTTGACTATTTCTATGTTTCTTTTAACTAATTTAAACCTCCATTAAAAAAAACAAAAAAAACGTTAGAGAATCGTTCATGTTTAGTTATTGAGTAAATACCACCCATAAAAAGTTCATTTAATTTGAATATGTAACTTTTTAAAAAAATTACAAATTTTATTCTAATTTCCTTTATTTCACTCCCTATGGTTTTGGATGGTAAATTGATTTGAAGAGTTATTTAGAGTACTTAAAAAAAAAAATTCTCTACACCCTACCCGACTTCACCTAACCGAGAACGTGCTGCCTCTGAATCTCCACCAACACACCTAATTGACTACCCAACAACCCCTTCACCTACCCGAGACTTTGTGGACCCTCCCCCCTTCAAATTGCCTACCCAACAGAAACAAACCAGCCTAACCCATTTGGACCAAACCCCTACTACCACAGACAACATACCAAACCTGACCCCCTTATCCACCCATCCGCTTTGTTGGGACTCATTATTCCTTGGTTAAAAGAGATGGGGCTGGGTATCCTCCCTCTTCCTACAAAGCTCACTAAACAGATGAAAGAAACCAGGAAGAGGAGCAGCCATTATCGGGAGATTAGCAACTTATACTCCAATATAAACTATGATGCCTCTCCTAAAGTCTTCTCTCAGGGTGGGTCGAAATCATCTATATGATTTACATTTCTTGGAATGTAAGAGGATTGGGACATAAAGATAAAAGAGCCATTGTCAAAAGCACTATTCTTAAACACAATCCGACTGTGGTTCTCATACAAGAAACTAAATCGAGGGAGATTGACCGGAGCTTCATCAAATCTTTATGGAGTGCCAGGGATGTGGCTTGGACAACTCTTGATTCAATTGGATCAGCTGGGGACAATTGATTATGTGGAACGATCCTTCTATTACTGTGACTGAAATTAGGAAAGGTACCTACTCTCTCTCCATTCATATTTTGTTGGCTGATGGTTTCCATTATTGGCTCTCTAGTATTTATGGACCTGCTGCAACTGACCCCTCTCCTGAGTTTTTGGAGGAACTCATTAAACTGGCCGAGGATTGTGGAAACAGATGGATCCTGTGTGGAGATTTTAATGCTATCCGTTGGGCTCATGAGAGAACTAGTTTTGGTGGAATCACACCGGATATGAGAAGTTTTAATTTATTCATTGACGACACGAAACTGATTGAGATCCCTCTCTCAAATGGACTCTTTACATGGTCTGATTTTAGATCCCCCCCTGCTTTGTCCAAACTCGACAGGCTTCTGATCACAGCTGATATATACAGGACCACTTTAAGGAATTGACTGGGAAGAGAATTGAGAGGCACACATCTGACCATTTCCCCCTTTTACTTTCCATTGGTAATCAATCATGGGGACCTACGCCTTTTCGATTTCATAACATGTGGTTGGAAAATAAATCTTTTAGGCCTATGATGATAGATTGGTGGAACAACACCCCATTGATTGGTTGGTCTGGTCATGGCTTGATGCTTAAGCTAAAGGCTTTTAAAGGGGTTGTTAAAGCATGGAACAAAGATTATTTTGGTGATATTATGGACAAAAAAGATCATTTGGCTTTAGAACTGACTCTATTGGATGACATTGAGGAGAATGGTCAGTTACAACTTGTACAAATCCAACAGAGATCATCGATCCGTGCTCAGCTTCTAGCTATTGCTTTGAATGAAGAATCCTTATGGCGACAACGTTGCAAGAAAATTTGGCTCGAACAGGGTGATATCAACACTAAATTATTCAACCGTATTATTGCTGTCAGAAGAAGAAAAAGCTCAATCATTGAAGTCCTCTCATCCGATGGTCATAGTCTCACTACCGATTCAGAGATTGAGAAAGAATTTATTACATTCTATGAAAGACTCTATACAAAGCAACGTCAAAACCTCACTCTTCCCCTATTTATTGAATGGAGCCCGATCACGGATGCACAAGCTCTTTCCCTAGAAGATCCTTTCACTGAATGTGAGATTTGGGAGGCGATTTGTAATTTGGGGACGAATAAAACTTCGGGTCCAGATGGCTTTACTGCAGAATTCTTTAAAAAATCATGGAACATCCTTAAATCTGATATATTGAGAGTGTTCCATGAGTTTTTCAAGAATGGTATTATTAATGCAAGCATGAATGAAACATACATTTGCCTTATCCCAAAGAAAGCGGATGCCATAGGTGTTAGTGACTACAGGCCCATCAGTCTCACAACTTGTATGTATAAGATCATTGCACGAGTTTTATCTCAACGGCTGAAAAAGGTTCTTCCTTTTACTATTTCTGATTATCAATCGGCTTTTGTGGAAGGACGGCAGATTCTTGACCCTATTCTCATTGCGAATGAGCTGATCGATGAATGACATTGTAAAAACAAAGAGGGTGTGGTTATCAAACTTGATATTGAAAAGGCTTTTGACACGGTTGACTGAGATTTTCTTGAGGATGTATTACGAATTAAGGGCTTTGGCACTAAATGGAGGAAAAGGATAAAAGGATGCATCTCATCAACTAACTTCTCAATTATCATTAATGGTAGACCGAGAGGAAAGTTACGTGCTACTAGAGGCCTTCGACAGGGTGACCCTCTATCCCCGTTTTTATTTATTCTGATTATGGATGGGTTTAGCAGAATTATGCAACAAGCCGAAAAGGACTCTCGCATTAAGGGCCTATCTTTGGGAGCAATCACTTACTGTTAGTCACCTCCAATTTGCCGATGATACTCTGTTGTTCAGCATGTTCGATAATCGCGCTCTGGAAGAACTGTTCAGAATTGTTGAGGAGTTTGAGAAACTATCTGGCCTTCGTATTAATGTATCAAAATCCGAAATTCTTGGAATAAACATTCCTGACTCGGAATTGAACTCTTTGGCTCTTAAGTTTGGTTGTAAGATGGGTGGATGGCCGACGATGTATCTTGGTTTACCTCTGAATGGAAAACCAAAATCGTACTCTTTCTGGGAGCCGATGATTGAGAAGGTGGAGAAGA
>JBBMEF010000025.1:12741296-12780738 GCA_037832685.1 Sicyos baderoa
CTTAGAAGGAATTTAAAGGAGGAAGAGATCGACGAGTATTGTGCCCTATCCAACCTCATTAGCTCTATTACCATTCGTGAAGGGGAGGACTTGATTGTTTGGGAGGAGGAACCAAACGGAAGGTTTTCGGTACAATCCATGGTCAAATATTTAACCAATGATTTGTTCGATTATCCACCAAATCTTTATGAGGCAATCTGGAAAGACAAGTACCCAAAAAAAAATCAAGTTCTTCCTGTGGGAAGTTACTCACGGAGCGGTCCTAACGCACGATAAACTACAAAGAAGGCTTCCTAATAGAGCCCTGTCACCAAACTGGTGTGCCATCTGCCGTAATGATACTGAATCATTATCGCACATTCTCAGTTCGTGCACCTATGCAATATTTTTCTGGAATTATTTGAGGAACGCTTTCAACTGGCCCATGCCCCTTCACTCGGATCCTATGCAATTAGTCCATTCGGCACTCATTGGTCATCCTTTCAAGAATGAGAAAAAATTCCTTTGGGAATTCTCCATTAAAGCATTTTGTTGGAGTATATGGTTGGAGCGGAACAAGAGGACCTTTAAAGACAAAGCATCCCCCTACCATAGTTTTTTTGACACCATTACGCATCATGTCATATCTTGGTGTAAATTAAATTGTCTTTTTTATTCTTATAGTTATGACTCTTTATTTAACTACTGGAGATCTCTTATTTGATCGACAGTACTATATAACTATATTGTAATTTCATAATTTAATGAAATTGTTTCTTATCCAAAAAAAAAAATACAAATTGAAGTTTTTTGTAATAATTTATTTGATTGTAGATTTTGATAGAGGAGTTTAGTTTAGTTTTTTTTTAAAATTTTTTCAGGAGAGTTAGAATGAATAAATTGTTTAGATGTGTATTTGAAATGAGAAGTTATTTTGAATAATTAAAAATAAATGATAGTAAATAAATAATTAAAAATAAATTATTTTAAATAATTGTAAAAGAATAATTAGAAGTTATTTTAAAAAAATGATTATAAATGAAGAGTTACAATTAAATGATTTGAAATGAAGAGTTACAATTGAATGATTTGAAATGCATAGTTAAAAATGAAAAAAGTTCATTTAATTAATTTGATATGATGAATTATTTTAAGTAGTTTTAATAACGGATTTGAATATAATTTATTTGAGAAGTAATTAATAAGTATTCACTCAATCTAATTTTTTTTAAAATTGATAAAGAAATCATTTGTAGAAAAAATAAATAAATAAAAGGAAATAAAAAAAAGGAAAAATAAAAGAAAAAGAAAAGAAAACGACGACCATTAAACAATCATAGATTTTTCTGATTTCAGGTTCCATATTTACAGGCATCCATCCCACCCTTTTACTTCCTTAGCTCCGCCTCCGCCGTCGGGGCTTTTATAATCCACCGCCTTCTCCGGCGACCATCGCCGCCGTAGCCGACCGAAACCCTACTTCCACTTTCCAATCAGCTCAATAAACTCGAAGCTATGTCAGGTATGTACAGTACCAATTTCTCCCCTGCGAGAACGGCTTCTCCTCACATCAGAACCACTCCCGATGTCGACAGGTACGGACTCTCCGATTTTCCACTTCCGAGACTCTCAATTTTCTTCTTCTTTTTTGCTCGATTAAACGATTTTTTTTTTTTGTTTAGCTTGATTGAGTTGATTAATCGTTAATTGATTGTTGAATAATCAATCATCCTTTGGTTGTTCTTTGTTGTTGAATCTGTAGTCAGTACTTGTCGGAGCTACTAGCGGAGCATCAGAAGTTCGTCCCCTTCATGCAAGTTCTTCCGATCTGCAGCCGGCTTTTGAATCAAGGTATTGTTCTTCTCTGAATTTTCTCTGAGTTTTCGGTGTTTTGAACATTGTTTTAGTGTTTTTGAGCTGTTTAGTTGTTTTGGAGATGTATCTGTGTATGTTTAGATCGGGGCAGATGGTGGATTTTGAGCTGCTTAACTGCGAAAGTGCGAAGCGTTTGCTCTCGAGTTTATTACTGTTGAATTGTGCATATGTTAGTAATGGATTATTTCTTTCACATTATTGACTTGGGTATTGGATTGTGTTTTGGGGGGTTTTGATTAATGTTTCTTTCATCATCTTTTTTAGTTGTTTGTATCTTGTTTTCTGAATGAAGAATTTTTTTTATTGGTAGTTACTTCTTATCTTTGTTTAGTTTCCATTCATTAATTGTTTCTCACTTCATTACTTAAGAAGTAGAACCGGGTTGTTTTGGCCCCGTTCGGTAACTATTTTGTTTTTGGTTTTTGAAAATTAAGCTTATTTTCTCCCGATTTCTCTACCATACTTCTCTCTCTTAAAAAAACATTTGAATTCTAAGTCAAATTACAAAATCAAAAACAAGTTTTTGAAAATTACTCTTTTAGTAGCCAAAACATGGATTGATTTTTGAAAGCATGTGTACGAAGTTGATAACAAAACAAGAAAATCCATAGGTGAGATACAGTATTTATAGGCTTAATTTTCAAAAACCAAATGTTTATCAAATGGGCTTCTTATTCCATGTTAGCTTCTTATAAAAAAGACAAATCACTTGAAAATGTTTTTGGATAAGAAACAATTTCATTGATTATGAAATCACTTGAAAATGTTCTTAAAAAAGTATAGTTATTTATTTATTTAGTTTGATATTTAATGTTTTCTCAAAAAAAAGTTTGATATTTATTATTTAACGTCCTTTATAAGGGAAAGTTAACACTATCGCCAATAATTGTATAAAACTAAAATAAGAAATATGAATGAGGAAATCATAGTTTATTTATTTTTGTATTATTCATCACTAAAATTTCTATGAGAAGAGAATTTGAAAATGTTATGAACATCTTTTTCTAAATAAAGAGCAAGCAATGCAAATCAGTGAGTGAAGACTGAAGAGATTATTGTAGTTGCCCATTGGTATTTGATTCAAGCTTATGCCATGTCACGGTAGGCTTGAGTATGTATTTGCTGGGATATGTCAAGTTAATAATTGATTTTCATTCCTGTAAAACCAAGCAGACATTTGCATATTGGTAGATTTTGTTTTGACTTGTGGTTTCTTGCCTTGCTCTTCTAGTTGTTGGTTTTATACCTCGAATCTAACTTGAGTTTTCAGGTGTCGAAAAAACCTTAGCTACTCATGTATGGTATTTTTTTTGGATAAGAAATAATTTCATTTTGTTCTCCATTTTTTGTATGGTGATTAATTCTTCTAAGATATGTAGTCCCAAATTTTTACGATTATAGTTATGAAATTGTTTCTTATCCAAAAAAAAGAGGTCCCAAATTTTGTACATAACCTCCATTCTGGTGGATTTTTCCTCTTAAATCTTGGAGACTAATATATTTTTTTTATACTAGTTTCTGTTACCAAAAATCTGTACTGGTGTATCACAGCCGTTAGCAAATACACCATTGAACTTCAGAAAGCAATTTTCAAGTTTTTGTGTTACTCCAATTCGACCTTATAAGATTTGAAAGTTAAGCCGTTGGGTTTGATTTAGAATGTTGTTAAAAACCAATATTTTGCCCACTCATTGGTGGGAGCTCAATTTCATGTCGGAAAGGTCACTTATATTTATATAAAAATTGAAGGGTGCATGTTGAATTGGGAAACTCTTTGCTTGTGAAGGCTAACCGTTTAAAGTCATGAAGACATGCAGTAATGTAAGGAAGCAATGTGCGGGAAATATGGTGGCGTTAATAGTTCTCCTACACCCTTCCTTGATGCCATTTGGCAAACTAAATACCCAAAGAAGATCAAATTTTTTATGTGGGAGCTATCAACACCAATGATAAGTTCCAAAACAGCTTGCCTCACATGTGCATTTCTCCCCACTGGTGTTTCCTTTGCTATCAACATTCGGAATCTCTTCCTCATCTTCTGTTGGTTTGCAGTCATGCTGCATCCTTCTGGGAATTATCAGTGATGCTTTCAGTTGGCCTATTGTTCTTCCTTTAGACACAGAGCTTGCTAATGGTCAGTATTGCTGGTCATCCTTTTAAGAAGAAAAAGAAGCTGATGGGAATACTTTGTTCGTGCTTTTAGTTGGCAAACTTGGATCGAGTGAAACCGAAGAATCTTTCGAAGGAAAAGCTTTTCATATGCACGCTTTGTTGATAGTATTACCATTTTAGCTATAACTTGGTGTAAACAGTCTCCTCTCTTTCAACACTATAGTTATACAACCCTCCTAGCTGATTGGAGAGGTTTTTTGTAATTCTTTTTCTATATGGTTTCCCCTTTCTTTTGTAATTTCATTCATCAACGAAATTGTTTCTTATAAAAAAAAAAAAAAAAATCTCCTGTGTAACCTTACAAAATCCGTAGGCTGTTCCTTTGTGTTATTGAGTTCCAAGGTTAGTCTGGTGAGACTTCAACTTTAGGAGATCTTCATGGTTTTTTTGGCATGAAATAATCACAATGTTCCAATGGTCAAGTTTCAACCTCTATTTGAATTGCGAAATAGTATACCGATGAACTTCATCTCGCTCTTAGTAGTACAATTTTTCCCTTCCAAACTTATCTTGTTACAAAGTTCAGTTTTTTCCAAGTGTTCTCGTTCTCAGTAGTTAATGCACATATAGATTTCTATAATTTTCTTTTCTAGTTTTTATATATTTTCTTTTCAATTCTACCAGCAACTTTTCACTGCAAACCCTTTAAATGCAGAGATATTGCGAGTTTCTGGAATGATGTCCAACCAGGGTATCTGTGACCTTGATAGGCTTCGGCATAGAAGTCCTAGTCCAATGGCTTCTTCCAATTTCATATCTAATGCTAGCAGTACAGGATTGGGTGGCTGGAATGGTCTTCCTCAGGAGGTAACTACTGTTGCAACATCAAAACTTATTGTAACTGGCTCCTGATACCTGTTTATCTCATCATTTTGAATCCAATTTTACTATGTTTTGATATATGAGCTAACATATGCCATAGTTATTACTTGATAGTTAAAAAGAACAGTGTAGTTCACCCTCTGAAGTAGGCTTGTAGCTTTAGGGATTGGGTCGGCAATGAATGTTGCAGTGCGCCATTATAGTTCACTTATTTTTATTCTTTCATTTCTTTTCAATGAAAACTTGATTTTAAAGAGAGGGATTTTGTTTGTACTCCTAAATGGACATGTTATTTTACGTAAAACAATTATGTTTCCACAGTCTGTTTTTTTTTTCGCAACGGCAGTTAACCTGAAAGATCTTGAAATTTCTAGAGGTCAAAACATGCGGCAGTGTTATTGCTCATAAGGGTGAAGCTTGCCTATGTTAAAATATTATCGTTTCGAGCACTTCAATGACTTCCTGCCGAAGGGAAAGAACAAGAGAGAATTTCTTGGACTTCTCCAAGTCTGGGCTTGTGACGGTGAATATATTTGACTACTTTTCACTTACTTTTGAGAGTTGGCCAAAAGCTTCACCATTATTGTGGGGAATAATGTCCTATATTGGTTATTGTCTGAGATGATCTTCACATTGGTATGAATATGATATTGTCTACTTTGAGCATAAGCCTTTCTGACTTTGTTTTTGGTTTCACCCTAAAAGTCTCATACCAATGTAGATGGTTGTCATCACTTATATATCCACGATCTTTCCCTTATCTTATCAATGTGGGAAAACTTTGTTTGTATCCAAACAATCTTCTCCTTGAACAAAGTACCACTCAACCTCTCCTTGGGCTCGTCTTTAGTGTTGAACATCTGAGGGTTCAATCTTCCCCTTGAACAAAGACCGAATATTCCCTCAAATAGTCAATTCGTCTAAGTGATATTCAGCCAACTCCTCATCTCCTAAGAGTACATTGCTAGTCGTATGGAACGAATTTCCGCCATGACTACATATTTAGGCTATACTCCTTCTTTTGAGAGTACACTTCTAGTCAATCTGTCTAGTTCATATTTAGATCAAACACCTCTTCTTTTGAGGGTACACCACCAGTCTGATTAAGTTCTTTACCACGGACTTTCTCCATGGCCATGTCTCTCCAGTGTCCCAATTTCTTTGTCCTACCTTGGAGAATTCTACCGACATGGCTAAGTTAGGGGCATGACTCTGATACCAATTGATAAAGACGACAACCATGGAACGATCTCCATATTAGTATGATATTTGTCCACTTTGGACATAAACTCTCGTGGGTTTATTTTTTGTTTTAACCCAAAAGGCTTCATACTAATGGAGATGATTGTCATCACTTATATACCATGATCTTCCCTTATCTAACAAATGTGAGACAATATTTGGTATCCATGAGTAAAGAAATATAATAGATTTTGTAAAAGTATTTATCTCTTGAAGTATGTGTAACAAATCTAGATAAACCAACTCAAAGTCTCTTGCAAAAGTTGGCCTCTTACTCAACATTATTCAAAGTAATTACACAAGAACACTTGAAGAGTGTTTCAACAATATGCAGATTACTTACGAAAATGTTTTTCCAGGTTATTTTATTTCTCTCGTGATCATTATTTTCTCTTCATTTGGGACCCCCTGAATGGTTATTTTTATCATTGGGGACTGATATCTCATTCTTATGTGCTTCCGGTCCTCTTGCATGCAGAGAATTATATGTATGTTAATTAGTCTTTTGAACGGTTATTCTTCGTTTAAGTTGTATTAAGATGCTAGAATCTTTTGAAATATACAGCAGAGATTAAGTAGACCTCCTGGAATGACAATGGACTGGCAAAGTGCACCTGCAAGTCCTAGCTCGCTCACTGTAAAAAGGATTCTACGTTTGGAAATACCTGTTGATACCTACCCCAATGTAAGTGCTGTCGAAGTACAAATGTCAATTTACTAACCGCACAAAAACACATAAAAAGTGGATATATTAATACTTGAAGTTTCTGTTCTTTGTGGATGTCAGTTCAATTTTGTAGGGCGGCTATTGGGACCTCGTGGTAATTCCTTGAAACGGGTGGAAGTTACTACAGGTTGCCGTGTATACATTCGGGGGAAAGGGTCGATAAAGGATCCAGAAAAGGTACTATAAGGATATCACAATTATGGATTCAATGTGTGTCACTAATGTGATTCACATGACAGTTCTCTCAAAAGTCAATACTATTTTATAGATATTTTTCTTCTCTCATCGGATTTTTATCATTCTGTTTGTTAGTAGTATTGGACCTATTTTATAGATAACTGTGCTCTTTCTTAATTTGTTCAACTTTTACATTATAAAGGAAGAGAAATTACGGGGACGACCTGGTTATGAGCACTTGAATGAACCGCTGCATATCTTGATTGAGGCGGATTTACCAGTCAATATTGCGGATATAAGGCTCAGACAAGCACAGGAGATTATTGAAGAACTGCTCAAACCTGTGGTATGTTTTACACCTTGGATATGTTTTGAACTTTGAAGTGCTTTTGTCACTTTTTTGTTCTCTAGAGTACTTCCCAGTTCCAAGTTCCTAGTTCCCGCTACAATATATCGTGTTTGGGAGAGATTTTGAAGTGTTTTGAACCGTTCCCGCTACAAAATATTGTGTTTTGAAGAGATTTTGAAGTGTTTTGAACCGAGTAGTTGTTGGATAAGTAAAAGCCTTTTTAAGAGTGCAACCAAATATCGAAGTGGTTTGTCATCGAACAACTTTATCTTTATCGAAGTGCTCTGGCTATCTTTCTGTCGGGCATTCTTATGGATCATTTGGAATGAGCGTAATGCACGTATTTTTCGTGACACTACTCGGACTAGGGAGCACATTCTAGAGTTAACACTTACATCTATGTTTTTCTGGTGCAAGGATAAGGCGCATTTTTCAAGTTATACTCTTTCTTATTTTATTTCAAACTGAAAATTATTCTCGTAAGCCTATAAGGCTTTTGGGTTTTCCCATTTCATTCTTTGAATGAAATTGTTTCTTATACTAAAACTTTATATTTTCTAAACTTGCTTATTTTAAAAGCAATTTCAAACATGCCTTTATAGTTATTTGGTTAAAAAATAATTCTGATACATAGATGAATAAAATGTTTTAGGGACCCCATGCGTTTATAAGCTACAAAGTCTAAAATGTTGAATATTAATAATTGTCATTTAATTTTGGTGTAAGTATATGAATCAAAATGTTACATACTAAATTGTTATAGATTTGAAAGTACAGGGGGCTAAATTGTTACCAAATAAAGTTTAAGGTCTAAATGGTTACTTTTAATAAAGTTCAGGGACCAAAATATTTTTTAACCTAGTTATCTTAGCCAAGCCTTTATTTACAGTGGTAAGAAATAAGTTTTAGTTGCTGACTCATTTACTTGTTTTTTAGTTTCATGTTTGTTTCAACAAGTGCTCACCTCCTTTCCAATGAAATTGTTTTTTATTAAAAAAGAAAAGAGGTATTTCAATGATTAACTTGAATCAACTGGGCCAAGTTACCATTTCACCTAGGTTGATCATCTACATTCATTTCTTGCTTTGCTCATCTTTCAATAAAGTTGATTCAGACATTTTCCTTTTCTTTTCCCTGAAGCTAGTGTGTGTTCTAACAAACTTCTGATTCTTTTGGCATGTGAACCACCCTCTTGCAGGATGAGACCCATGATTACATTAAGAGGCAGCAGTTACGTGAACTCGCGATGCTAAATTCGAGTTTCAGAGAAGAGAGTCCGGGGCCGGGTGGTAGTGTCTCTCCGTTCAACTCAAGTGGAATGAAGCGTGCCAAAACAGGTCGTTAAGTGCTGATATCATTCTGTACTCTAAACAATTTCTGCCCCAGTCCAGAATTCAGTCACTCATACCTCGACGTGAATCATCCTGACCGACTGTGCGACATCGCTACGAAAAAAGAGGAGGCGAACTTCAGTCCTGGTGAGCCTTCTGCTGGTTTTTTTCTCTCTGTTACTTAAATATTTTTGACAGAAAGACTGAAAAAAAAAAGAAGTGTTAGTATTACTAGGGGATTCTCATGTTGAGTGTAGGTTTGAATAGATCAGTTTTCCAACAAAGTTAATATATTCATTGGATTTATTCTTGTGTTATGACTGCTGAGGAGTGTGTAGTTTTACATTATTGATGTCAAAAAAAAAAAAAAAAAAAAAAAACTAGGAGGTGATGATGTAATATTATTTGATATTTGTTAAGTATTGTATGTCAATGTCTATTATATATTTGGACTGATACACAAAAAGAACAGTGCAAAAACTCATACAAAGTGCTGCTCACTTTGTGTTTGCTTTCATTTTCAGAATATGATTCTCCTTTTATGTCTTTCATATTGTGGAAAGATTCACAATATATGCCTTGACTATTGTCCCAACATGTGTTGTTTTGACTGACTTTTAGTTATTTTCGATGCGCTTCTCGCTATATTCTTCGGCAGAGGCGAAGGATTGAGTTGTAGACGGATCGGTTCGGATTTATCTTTAGGTATGCTGAAACTGAACCAATGCATCGACTTTTTGTAAAGTTGATTTAGCGGATTAAATTTGACTGGGAAACTTGATAAAGCTAGTAGATATCGATAAGTTTAGCGAAATTGATTCGATTTAACTTGCATCCTTGAGAATGTTTTTCTCCCTTAGTTCTCTCTACCTAATAATAAAAGGATTTTTGGTCATTTTCAATCATGTAAAAAAAGACTTTCTTACTGATTTTTCTAACTATATTTTCATCAATAATGCTATCATCTTTTAACTCTGAATTATTATCTGTATAAAAAACTGTATTATTATCTTATTTTAAATATAAAATCTTTTTTGTTCTCATCTTTGGTAATCGACTCTAAAATTCAATTATCTCAAAAAGTGGGAAAAAGGAACTCTAGAATTCAATTACATATAGTTCTTTTTGGGTAATGAGTTGCTGTGAGGAAAAAATTGAAAATAAAGAAATTATTGATATCAAGACAATTAATTGGCTGAAAAGAAATGTACAATAAATAAATATATATATATATATATATATTAGATATTAATCAGTAAACATTTGCTTCCATTGGAAAGGATGGAATGGTAATGTAGAATTGCTCTGAATTAAATAGTTACAAAAGTTGAGAAGGTGTATTATAGATTTAAATGGTTGAGGGTATGGAAATGCTTCTTTGACAAATTCTTGATTTGAGGCTATTAGAGAATGCTTATGTCATAATTTTCATACTGAACAACGATGTCGAATATAGATGAGTGAAGCTTCGTTTTTTCAATTTTTCCCCAAATTTTTAAAAGGGGAGATTTTTATTTCATATTTAAAGTAATTAACCAGAAAACCCTTATTATATATATAACACTTAAAAGTATAGATTGACTTAGAATCTATGGGACAATATCTAACGACAATCGTGTTCGCGATCTGAATCCGCCTCTAAATACATGTACATGTATGTTTTAATATATTTTAATATCAATTTTTTTTTGAAAAGTAAGTTTATTCTAACTATAATTGACATTTTTCTATCCAACAATTAAGCTCAATTCCTAGATATAAATTCAATCTCAATCTTTTCAATTTAAACAACAAAATCTTTCTAAGATTGAATTCATGTACTTACCTATCTAAGAATTAATTTTAAAAAAATTACTATGATATTCAAATACTGTTAATGTTATGAAACGGACACCAAACAATCAACATTCGAAGATAATGAAATCGTAAAAGAGAAGAATAGAGAAACACACAGATTTACGTGGTTCACCAACGTTGTGTTGGCTAGTCCACGGGCGGAGAGGGAGAAACTGCTTTATTCAGAGAGGCGAAAATAAGAGACAAATATCATAAAATGGCTAGGGTTTTAATTTGAGCTTATATACGTGCTCTAATTAAAACCTAAATACAATAATGCATAATGCGAGACCCCCGTCGGGGCACTGCCCCCGTACCCCCGTCAGGGGCTCCGCCCCCGATCCCTCGACTATTCATCGTAGGGTAAAAGACTCGTTCAAGGCATAATGCAACAGTTAACGTCAGTTGACATGTTCAGTGATATTACTTGAGATACGTGTAAACTCATTCGAACAGTCACAAATAAATAAATATATATATATATATATATATATATATATATAAACTCTCACAAAAGATTTAATTTTCAATATATACATACATATATTATATTATATAAGTGGTGTTATTGATTATCAAATTTGGTGTTAATCCATTTTCACTCCACTATCATGAATTCGATCATTGGAATCGGTATTTATAATCCTTCATCTCTCAATATATTATATATGTATGCATATAGAGATTCCTCTGTTCGACAGTGGCGTTTTTAACCCGTTTCGGCCACCTTCGAT
The DNA here is from genome assembly GCA_037832685.1 of Sicyos baderoa. Taxonomy (NCBI): domain Eukaryota; kingdom Viridiplantae; phylum Streptophyta; class Magnoliopsida; order Cucurbitales; family Cucurbitaceae; genus Sicyos; species Sicyos baderoa. The sequence continues at coordinate 12,752,541 of JBBMEF010000025.1, forward strand.
GCGATCTCCATTTTTGTCTGCGCAAATTCGCCACCTCTCTGTTTCTTCATTTCTTCTCTCTCACAAGGTAATTCCAATTTCCCATTATTTTTTTTCAAATATTCTTTGTTGATCATGTGATCTCTGTCTGTTTTGATCCATTTTTCCGCTCCAGATCTGGTTAATACTTGTTCAATAGGGTTCTTCTTCTTTTTTTTTTCTGATATTTTCTTGACTTTGTGTTCTTTGATTGATTTCTTTTCAGATTTGAGGAACTGGGCTGCTTTGATTTAAGGGTTTTTTTTTTTTGTTTTTTGTTTTTGTTTTTCTGTTGAGTTATGGCGGCCATGGCTCAGCTGCATTATTGCTCTATTCGCCCTAGAAATTACTGTAACCGTGATTTTAACAACGCTTCGGATTTCGCTTTTCTATCGAATTCGTCGGCGGTTGAATCGAGGGCTCGATCCATTTCTCTGTTCAATGCAACGAGGCCTAGTTTTTTGGTGAAATCTGAACTGATTGCTGGTGGTGGGGGTGGAAATGGCGTAGGCCGTGGCGGAGGAGGAGGCGGTGGTGGTGGTGATGGTGGTGGTTCGAGCGATGATCGGGCTCGTGGGGATGATGGGTCGTCGAGTTTCGGAGTGTTGGGATTGTTTCTTCAAGGGTGGAGATTGAGAGTTGCTGCTGATCCACAGTTTCCTTTTAAGGTGTTGATGGAGGAACTTGTTGGTGTAAGTTCTTGTGTTCTTGGAGACATGGCGTCCCGTCCGAATTTCGGTCTCAACGAGCTCGATTTCGTGTTCTCCACCCTTGTTGTTGGATCTATACTGAATTTTACTCTCATGTATCTCTTGGCTCCCACTGCATCAGCTGGTGCAGCTGCCAAACAGCTTCCTGCAATATTTGCTAGCTGCCCCACGAGTCACATGTTCGAATCGGGTGCTTTCACGATCTTAGATCGATTGGGAACTTTCCTTTACAAAGGAACTGTATTCGCTGCGGTTGGACTAGCAGCTGGGCTCGCCGGGACGGTGCTCTCGAATAGCTTGATGAAGCTGAGGAAGAAGATGGATCCCGAATTCGAGACGCCGAATAAGCCGCCTCCCACGTTGTTGAATGCCATGACTTGGGCAATCCACATGGGGTTGAGCAGTAACTTTAGATACCAAACTTTGAATGGAGCCGAATTCGTGTTGGCCAAGGGGCTTCCTCCTGTAGCATTCAAGAGCTCTGTGGTGGTGTTGAGATGTTTGAACAACATTCTCGGGGGCATGTCGTTCGTCGTCCTTGCGCGAATGACAGGAGCACAGAGCGTCGAGGAACCGAAGCCAGCAGCAGTGGAGGTGGATTCTGCTGATGAGAAAGAGAAGCTGCTGAAAGAGGAGGATTAAGATTAAGATTTGAAGTAATAACTTTCTGCCAGAACTTGGTTGGTATTAATAGCTAGCTTTCATTTTGGCTTTGTTTCTCCATTGTTAGTATAAGCTTCATGATCCTGTCTCTAAGGATCATTTTACTTTGCTTTGTAACAATAAGAAGCTCAAAATGTTGTGAAAGATTTCTGAACTTTAGGGATTATAATAGTTTTCATAATGGAATCCATTTCATAGTAAGTACTTATCTAAGAAATAATTTTTTTGACATCAAAAGAAAATAGTCAATATTTGTGTAAACTGACTTCAAAACTCATAAATATTAAAAAAAAAAAAAAAAAAAAAAAAAAAAAAAAAAAAAATTCATGGAATCAATGAGTTGCTTTATGGGCAAAATGTGTTCTTTTTTTCTTGAGCTTTCTCTATAGTTGTTGATGCACATCAGAATTCTTGTTCACTGATTTGTCAAAAAGTAGTCTGTTTTGAAAGCCTACAGACTTTTTGTTTGTTTTAGAGCTTACTAAAGATTTATTCAAATTTATTTCTAAAAAAATATCTAAATTCCAACCAAATATCATAAACAAGTAAAATGTAGATATAAAAGTAATAATTGTAGATTTTAATTTCAAAAATAAAAAAATCAAGACTCTCTTTGATAACCATTTGATTTTATATTTTTCAATTTTTGAAATGTAAGCTTATTTCTAGTCAAATTTCTTACAATGTGCTTCATCTTTCTAACAATGTATCTATCTTTTTTAAGGAAAGTATATAAATGCTAACCAAATTTCAAAAACAAAAACAAGCTTTTGAAAGTTTTTTTTTGTTTTCAAATTTTAATTTTATTTTTTAAAATAAAAGTAAGATGTAAATATCCAAATAAAAAAAATGGTTATTATAAGTTTAAATTTTAAAAACCAAAAATGAAAAACAAAATGTCAAACACCAGCCTAAATAATTATAAAATGAGGCTTTAGTTTTCATTTTTCAAATTCAAGAGTATATTTACTCAAAATCTCTACGTATGGGTATTCTAAAAAAAAAAAAGTGTATTCCAATTAAATTCTATATAAATAAAAAGTAATTATAAACTATTTTTTTTAACCTTTAAATTTTGGTTCCATTTTTAAAAATATAAGTAAAAACGTACGTATCAATGAAAATCATAATAGTAGTGGTAGAATTAAATTGAAAAAACAAAAAATTAAATCGTTATCTGCATATATATATATTTTTTTTTTCTTTTTAACTTCAAATCTATTTTCATATTTATTTCATATGAATTGATAAACTTCATATGATAATTTGTTGTGTGATTTTCACGTGAGCTTATGTTTGAAGAATATTCCAAGATTGAGATCCAAATTACTTTTTTGTTTTTAAAAAAAAAAAACAAAAACAAAAACAAAAAGCTGAATAAGATGATTGAATGCACCCAACAAATCAGGGTAGGAATAGAGTATGGGACATCTCATATTTTTTTCTTAAAAAAAACATGTGTGATGACAATAGACTTCCTAACCTTTGTTTTTTTCCTCTTTGTCTTTGACTTTCATTTGGACAATGACAAGAATTTAAAATTACAACTCATTTTAATAATTTATTGATCAATTGAATTCTATCAATATTACAAATTACATTAATTTTTATCCTGATGCTACAGTCTAGGGATGAATTAGTAGTGTCCGGTATATGGGAGTGAAGCTCCGTTGTTCGGTTATCCAAAGAAAAAAAGAAGAAGATAAGCTTTGGCATAGAGTATTGAGTGGCTGGAATGGTCTTCCTCAGGAAGTAACTTCTCTTGCAACATCAAAACTTATGCCATAATTATTAGTTGATAGTTAAGAGGAACAGTGGAGTTCATCCTTTGAAGTAGGCTTGCAGCTTTTGAGGTATTTGAATGAGGAGTTAGTTTTAGAAGTTAAAATTGTGACATTTTTGCAATAACTCGTTTGAATGTATATTTTTATGGACGAGTTGAAACTAAAAACTCGTTTAGATGTATTTTTTTGTAAGGGAGTTAGAGACAATAGTTTGTTTGGATGTGAATTTAAAATGAAAAATTATTTTGATTAGTTAAAAATGAATTATTAGAAATGAGTGATTAAAATAAGTTATTTTGAATAGTTAGAAATGAATTATTACAAATGAGTGGTTAGAAATGATGAGTTATTTTGAGTAGTTCGAAATAGATGATTAGAAATGGAGAGCTATTATCAGTAATAAAAATGAGAAGTTGTTATGAATAGTTATAATAACTCGTTTGAATGTAACTTTTTGAGTACTTAGTAAATACTCATTTCTGAATCGTCCATAAATTCAACAAACAAACACCCCTTACAAATCAAGACAACAATAAGCATTGTAGTGTCATTATCTTTTTTTTTTTTTTTTTTTTGAAATCGAAGATTCATTCGATTGCTATCGGTGCCATTATCTATGTTTGGTCATTTTTATTTTATGAATTTTAGGGATATAAGCCATTAGAGGAATGTGCCTATAACTCAACCCCAACCCGTGTACACTCCTGGTAGGTGATTATAGCATGACTGAAAGGTTACATGATGACTCATAAATAATGACTAAACGAGTTTGGTTATTATAATCCAACCTTAAAAGAAATGTGAGCATCAAACTCCTCTCTTGTCGATTCGACATCCTCGAGTACGTGTACGTATACTTTTCCTAGAGTTGAAAAAAGAATCATCCATATCTCTACAACTCAATTAACAAGACTAGTCAGCTTCAACCATCTATCATGAATTTAAATCTGGCTTTTAAGATATTTTGTAATATATTGGTTAAAATATTATTTTAGTTTGTATGACGTTTGTTCTGTAAAGTTTATTCCATTTTAGTTTTTAGACTTTAAATTTCCCATTTTTCTAATTATGATCCCTCAACTTTCAAAAAAGTTTTAACTTTTTTGTTAATTTTTCTTCAAATAAATTATCATATTCTTCTATAAATTTTAGAAATATATTCTCAATTTATCTTTGTTTGTATTAAGATTATTAACATTAATGAACCAATTTAGACTAGTATAAAATTTAAGTTTTTTTTAAGAGTATAATGACTAAAATTGGACATTTAAGACTAAAATCGAACATTTAAAATGATCAAAATGGAACAAATCTCAAAATCAACAAGTCAAAATGGGGTATTTAACCTAATATATATTACATATAAGATATACATATACACCAAGTTGAAATCAAAAGTGACTCTCTACATAGTTTGAAGAGACAATTAGTCTATCAACTCCTACTTTGCATCAGAAACATTGGCAGCTAAACATGGAACATAGTTACAAGTTACAACTAACAAGCATCAAATAAAAGCAGTCAGCACAGACCTTGTTTAAGCAGAGAAGCCAAACCAAACGTCAACGAGGTCTGATCGTTGGCACAACGCCACTAACAAGATCGCTCCCCGAAATGTTTCCTGATGCAAACTGGTCTCGGGAGATGGACGGGGATGATGCCGGTGAGGATGGAAGCCTGGTACTTGATCTAAGGGACAAGTCCGAATACGACGCACTGGAATCGTCGGACATCATGTTGAGTATGTTCTCCAACTCCCTTACGACAACCAGCATGGATGGCCGCTCTTCCGGCTTGTCATGGCAACAACTGAGGGATAAGGCAACAAACTTCTCTAAACACTCGGGTTGAAAAGAACCCAATCTTGTGTCAACAATTGAAAGAATCGTTCCCATTTGATGTGCCAATTTTACCTGACATGTATAAACATAACATGTTAAAAAAAAAAAAAGAAGTTAAACTTCATGCACTTTGCCCTTTATTCTCTCCTTTTTACACAAAACAAGGCTTTCCTCAAGTTCTTGAAAAGCTGAAGAGCTTTTTTTTTTCTTTATAGGAAACGAAAACATCTTCATTGATAAGATTGAAAGTATTACAAGGTTTTGGATCAGGTTCTGAGCCGTTCTTTATAATGAGACAACATGGTAAATACAAAACTACATAATTCAGAAAGCTGAACATCCAACATTGAGCCCAAAAAAAAAAAAGGTTGCATATCCGAATGATTATTTCTAAAGAGCTTTTATAAGATTCAATTCTTGTTTGTCTTACAATTTTCTTCATAAAAGTTTGTCTTACAAATTTCTTCACAAAATCACATATACATCTAAGTCTCTCAAATACTAAGGTAGGTGGTTACTTATGTAAAGGGAGGGAATAACATAGTAAACATAGTGGGTATTATATAGGTAAGGAGAAGAAAGAGTTGGATATGCTTGTTTTTGGTGAGGTGACCGACTCTCAAATGCGTCCGGTGTTTCGTAGTTGTTCTTTCAATTTCATCTTGTTACTTCGTGTTATTGTTGATATTAATACTATACTTTCACTATATATCAAAGAACTATCGGTATTACAGTATTATTATACATATATGTTGTATTTGAGAACTTTTCTACTTGAACAAAACGGTGAAAGGAAACATACCTCACGAACAATGTTTTTGCCGTGTGAAATAGGGTGCATACCCGTCAAGAGCTCCAAGAACACAACGCCTAGGCTATAGACATCACTTTTATCTGTCAATTTATGAGTTAAAAAGTACTCTGGATCGAGATAACCCTGCATGATACATAGAACATTCAGAAAAGCTAACTAACCACTTACTAAGCTACTCACATTCAACATGGCACTGAAAGCAGAACGAGATATAATATCGTTTTCTTTATTTCAACAATATTATTTGGAAGTGACGATTGAACCTATGACCTCTTGATCATAATTAAATACTTCATACTAGTTCAGCTATTCTCTTGTTGGCAAAATGAGATTGAATTTCTTAGTCAAAATCTAATTCAGTTTACATGTACCCTACAACATTTGACTCCTAAGAAAATTTATCAGAAACTGATTCCCAAGTCACCATGGATAGAACTCATAAAATTTAATCACAATCTATCTTAGAATTCTAAATTTCCACACCAGGAAAAGAAAACACCTCCACGAACAATGAAAACCAGATATTGATTCTACGTATTATGAGGCATGCCTTGATTTAAATGAAGAGGAACTAAGACAGACACGGGAGGTGTCTACAAATTAATATGACAAGTCTCGAACCTGAGACCTTGAGGGAGCACACCTTCAAAACCCAAGTTTTCAACCATTGTGCTGCCCCTTGGGGACGAAAGATAAGCTAGACTAGAAATCATCACTGTTGGATGTTTTTATGTAGATCATGTTCGTGAAGATAACTTACTGGGGTACCCTTCACAACAGTAGATATCTGTCCAGGAACATCGCCTTCATAATCAAGATCAGGAGCAAGACGCGACAATCCAAAATCAGCCACTTTGGCAGTGAGCTTCGCATCGAGGAGTATGTTGCTAGCTTTGATATCCCGGTGATATATAGGAGGATTTGCTTCAGTGTGGAGATATAGTATACCTTTAGCTGAACCCAGTGCAATTTGTAATCTCATACGAAAGTTCAGATTTACTGTTGTTTTGGCTGCCATAGAACAGTAGAAGTTAATGATGCAACTAAAATTTTAGATGCAAAGTTGCAAACTACAAACAAGAAAACATCAAATATTCTTACGGCATCAAGCCATAAGAATTTAATATATGCTGTATCAGCCATCAGGTATAGGTGAACAATGTTCAGAAACATTACTTCGGCACAAAATTTAACCCTTGGATGTTTTAAGAAGAAATTATATTGTGCAAAGTAATAAATAATTGATTTGATTAAAGAGTATAAAATAAGAGTGGAGACGAGACGACCAGCATGGAGTGGTCTGGCCTAGTGGTCAAGAGTGTCATAAATAACTAAGAGGTGATGGATTCAATCCATGATGGTGGTCACCTATCTGGGTCCTAGGGAATAATTTTCTACGAGTTTCCTTGACATTCAATATTGTAAAGTCAGGTGGTATGTCCCGTGAGAATAGTCGAGACATGCGTACACCCGCTCGAACACTCACAAATAAAAAAAAAAGACTTAAACTTCAGGCCATCTAGAAGCCAAAGAAATAACCATCAATGCACAGAGACCTAAAGAAAAAGTTAACTTCAGCATCTCCAATTTTTAATATAATTGGAAATGAGTACATACTATTTATATGTGTGTATATGTGTGGATCCCTGGGGCAAACAGCAGACCAGAATAGTTTATAGTTCCTACAGAATTTGTAATTAAGCATATAGTAGCGGAAGGCCACGCCAACAAAGATCAACAATCTATAATGGAATCTATCACTTACTTGGCTTTGTATTGGTGTCACTCTATTAACCCTTTTTGTAACTATGACTTATCCACTCTTATCTCACAATGGCATAGTTTTATATAATATATCTCGATAGGTTGTAATTTTCAATCATCAATGAAAATTTTGTGTTTCCTATCAAAAAAAAATTAAGCATATAGTAGAGATCATGTGCATGCACATAGATCAGAGTTCAGAACAAATAAAACATTTGCTGAGGCCAATACCAGCATATTCATAACCAGATATCCAGTCCCGCAAAGTTCGATTCGGCATAAACTCGTAAACCAGCATCTGTAGAAAGATGGAACAAAACAAATCACTGCAGAGATCAATGAAAAGCACAACAAAATCTTCCTGATGCATGTCCTCCCTATAATATATATTTTTTTGATATCCGTGACTGTCCGGGCCAGCTTTCAAACACCTCGACTAATGTCACGGGACATACCGTCTGACCCTACAACATTTGGATGCCAAGGAAACTCGTAGGAAAATAATTTCTAGGTAGGTAGCCCCTATAAAATTACTTTTCTGAAACCTACTACTTTGTTTTCTATTCATAGAACTCTTCAAAGAACCTTGTCAGACTTTAAAGTTGATGTTAAACATATGCAAACGGGAATATGATTTAATCACATGATAAACTCAACGCCTACCCCATGAAAAGAGAACATCATAGGACGGACCTAAATAAAATAAAACAAAGCAAGCAGCAACATACTTGTTCCCCTTCTTCATCACAATATCCAATTAGCGAAACTAAATTCCGGTGATGTACTCGCGATAAGAGTTCTATTTCTGTCAAAAATTCTTTTTGTCCTTGCAAGGATCCTTCTTCTGCACGCTTGATGGCTACAACTGAATTATCTGATAATATGCCTTTATAGACCTTGCCATAACCTCCTCGGCCAACTTGACTTGAACAGTTGAAATTTCCAGTAGCAGATTGCATTTCCTTGAATGAAAATGCTTTCACACCATCAACTTTCAGACCAATCTTCGAAGCTGCAACAAAAGAAAATTCAGACCAATTTACATGATATTTATCAAAGCATAATTTGATCGTCTGTTCTACCATACTTACAGAAGTTTTTCCTTGACAAAGTGTGACGGTAACGGGAACTGGAACGCCTAGTGAACAGAAGTATGGCAACAGCTATGATCGAAAGAATACAGGCAATAGATCCAACTATAATGGCAGCCAAGATGCCTGAACCAATCCCCCTCTTATCGGTCTTGAAAATGACTGCACAGATAAGCATGAAAGGCTAAATTTAAATATTGGCTGCAAACAGCACAATCATAGACTACTAATTAAATCACAAGCCGAGATAAACAAAACAACGCGTTAATTGGTATGCTTGCTAGGGGTGTACACAGTAACATGGGTTGGGTCAAGTCGGGTTAAGGGTAAATTTTGGACCAACCCAAAAATTCAAGTTGGTCACTTTTCTAACCAAAACCAACCCAATTAGAAAAACAACTCAGGGTCAATCTTATTTGACTTGGAATAGACTGGACACTTTCCGGACATTCGACCACCACGCCATTCAAACTCATTTGTAATAATTGAACTAAATAATATATACATCGTTCAATTCAGGTTAAACCGAGCCAAAATTCCGCCAACCCGCAAATCGAACCAAAAATTTCAGTTCTCCTTACACCCAACCCAACTCTTACAGTTTGGGATGAGTAACGGGTTCGTCTGGTTACAAATTGTTTTGTACACTCCTAATGCTCGCCATTTTTTAAAAGGAACATCACAAAACAAAATACATACCAGTCTGTGATCGATCAGGGAATGTGAGGTTGAGAAGCTCGTACGGGCCAAAGAAGTCCTCACGAGTAAAAGTCCATGACATAAATTTTTCTGTAATTCGAAATACCTCACTACTATTCAACATGTGAGAACCACTATCATATAATGGGAAAATCTTGAGATACATCCTCATGCGAGTTCCTTCCCATTCGTATGAATCGATCAAAAATTGATGCTTATCCAAATTGAGTTCCTTTGTCACATAAGCTTGAAATAAATGTCTATATGGAGGGAAGTAGGAAAAACTGGGACTCTTCAGCCTATATCCAATTCCAAGGGGTGATGCACAAAAACATGGGTCTGGAGTGTTAGGCACATATTCAAAAAAACTATCTGTTGGACAGCCTCTAACTGGACATGTTCCATTGAAGTTCCTTGAGCTTGTAAGCAGCCCATCCTCTACAATTTTAGACGCACAGAGCGGGTTAGTGTTTTGACCTCTTAAATTTTGGCAGATTGGATTTCCATCAAGCCTGCAGAACAAAACATGGTTAAAAGAGGACTATAGAGAGCGGGTTTCAGAAAACAAAAAGCCAAAGAACGCTTTCAAGATTTAACTAAGCAAATATAATTACCAACAAGGCAACAACTCAAACATCTGACTTTCAGGCATGCATATAAATTATAATACACACAAACTTTCCATATGTTTTTTCATTGAAAGGTTGGTTTATTATTAAGAAAAAATACACACAGAAACTTACATTTTGGACAAAAGACATTATAAAAAGAAAAATACAGCCATATATATTTGAGTGTGTATAGAAGACATCGGCTAAATTTCTAAAGAAAAGGATAACTACTTCTCATCCAGACAGGGCCAAGTAACACATACAGATTGATGTGGTCAATGCATATAATTTATGTCGAAAAAGTACTTTAAAATCAACAAAAATTTAATTTACGCATAAAAAGGATAATTTAAAATCAAAGAAAAAACCTAAATCGTTGAAGAGCATGAAAATATTAGTTGTTGCAAAAATGAAAAGTGAAGAAAATAAAAGCTGAGGTCTCTGGAATTGGATGCATGAGAATTTGCATTGCCTTATACTGGAAATCAAAGCCAATAAAAAGAACCTGCATTGAATAAAATGTATACCTTAAAGTGACATTAGATGGAGGGCTTGGGCTTCCAGAAATGCTAGAAAACATATTGTTCCGAAGATCGCTGGATTAAAAAAAAAAGAGGTATTATTCATAAATTATGAACAAATTACTCCAATGATAGAAACGTCATCAAGATCTCACTCATAAAGTTCAACTTTTTAATGCTTGAAAAAAGAAAAGAAACTCTCAGAAAGTCTCAAATTCCTATCCTATTTTTCGTTCAAGGATTTACAGTGTAAGTCGGCCACTTGAATTGAAGGATATTTTCTCCCATAGAGCAGAAGGTACAGCACCATTCAGTAAGTTATTCTCAAGTGACCTGCATGGAAAATGTACAAAATCATATCAAGTGACACAACAAGAAAATGCTGAACTACCACTGAAATGAAAAATGTAATCACGACGCATCGACGTATCTAGCCATTTTGTCATGAAAACATTTGTAAAAGAACAAGCATAAAAATCAGATATAATCTTACAGTTTCTGAAGGACAGGAAGGTTGGAGAAACTGCTGGGTATAGAACCATTCAGCCGGTTGTGCGACAAAATTCTACAACATCAATGTATTGTATTTGTTACGCATGAGAAAGCGCATCATAAAATCTCCAGAAAAATCAAATTGAAAGTCTGACATGAGAACAAATGCAAGTATTAATTGATAATTCAACATCAGTCCATTGGCATACATTGTTGTCATATTAGAAGAGAGGTTATATGGTGGTATGGGTCCGGTAAAATGATTCCAGCTAAGATCCCTGTGGAACAAGCAAAGTAACAAATATTAGAATTCATAGCTAAGATCAATAGCCAAAAAGAAAGAATATAAAATATTTATTTAAACAAATGTAAACAACTACAGAGACCCTGTAACTTACAAGTAACTGAGGTTGGCAATCTTGCTAAAATTAAGAATCGTTCCCTCCAAGCTGCAATTCCTGAGACTTCTGCGAGAACCATAGTGATGGTAGAAAAATGCATTAGCACCCTTGAAGACGATTTATTTATGTAGGCAATTGCCTATTGGATTTTACCTCTTTTTTATATTCATGAGTGTCTAAGCCAGCTTACGTACGCGCACCTCGACTATTTTCACGGGACAGATCGTCTGACCTTTCAACATTTGACTGTCAAGGAAACCCGTAGGAAATTAATTCCTAGATAGGTGACCATCATAGATTAAACTCATAACCTCTTAGATCCCTAAAGACCTGGTCATCCCATGATAGTTGTGTTGCTTCTCTTTATTTAATAATTTACATTTCAAATCACATATGTTTGTGGAAAATTGAATAATAAAATATTCAAATCGTAAATGATCACCTTCATGTCTAATAACTTCAAAGTGGATAAGGTAAGGACAAACAAAGACCATGATTAGCATAAAAAAAACAAAGACCATGAATAAAATTAAAAAAAAAAACAAAGGCCATCATTGATGTTGAAAAGCATGCACGTAAAAATTAACATACATCCTTTCTCATGAAAGAAAAATTTATGACCTTCACTAGAACTTAGACTTGTTCTGTCGCTAAATTTTTAAGAAGAATAGATAGGAAGGTGAAAAGTAAATGGAACATCAAACAAATAACACTTACAATTTCACTAATGTAGAAAAATTCTCATAAGATGCTGGAATTTCTCCTTTGAAGTTGTTGTTATCAAGTTGCCTGCCAAGGACAGCCTAGAAGTGAGAATATAACAAGAAATAAAAAAAAAAATGACATAATATCAATGATCATTAAGGCAAAACACTTGAAGCTAACGAAAGAATATAAGATTCGAGAAAGGGTAAAATATTGATGGTGTAGATACACCTGAATCATTTATCCTTCTATACCAACTACCAAGAACAATAACACAAAGTAGAAGAGAAGGTTGACCTCTGGCAATGTGATCAAGTAAAATAATAAAAAAAGGTAGACAAATAAAATTATTTCGATGCAAAATCTTTGAAGTTATACAGAAAATGAACGAACTGTTTTAATTCAGTTAAAACAGAAGGAAAAATATGCGTAGCATAATTTCTTGTGTGATCTTATAACATAATTGTTAAGAAAACACAAAACAGCCAAAGAAAAGTAAAATTGCGAATATGCTAAAAGCATCTTGCATGCATAACAAAAGTGAACTTACAAAATGCTTAGCCTTTTCATTTCTGAAAATTCTGGTGGCAGAGAGCCCGACAAGTTATTGTTATCCAAAAGCCTGTAGAGAACAAAACAAGAATCATAGGACTTAAATAACATAAGTTGATCACCTTCATACAAATCAAATAACATAAATACTCACAAGTGAATAAGCTCCGGTAATGCGGAAAGCTCAGATGGAATTTCACCACTTAGTGTGTTGTTATTGAAGTGGCTGCATATAAAATGAAGAAATGGAAAATTATAATTTTTTAAAAAAATATATATATATATATATATATATCTTTGGATCAACTTAAAATGAAAAAGAGATGAAGATCCACTCACAGGTGCTTCACCCTGTTCAAGTTAGCATATGATTTTGGGATAGGCCCTGAAATTTGATTCTCGTCTATTTGGAATCGAATGAGCTTTGTAAGATTGCCAAGCTCATGTGGAAGAGAACCGGATAGTAGGTTTCCATTTAAGAGTCTGAATAAAAAACCTTCAAACTGTTAGACTTTGAAGAAACTAAGATTAAAAGTAGTTGTACATAGCTATATGTGTGTGTGTGTGAGAATTGTCTCTCTCTTTCAGTCTTTCTCAGTCTATTTCCACAGAAAGTTACCAATTTTACCCTGCTATTCTGATCTATTAATACAAGTTCAATCCTAAATTCATGAATAATCTCTCACACACACAATGAACATAGTAATTTTACCTTGCTATCCTCTTTTACTAATACAAAGTCAATCCTAAATTCATGATTGATCTCTCTCTTTTAATGAACAAACCAAGTCTCCCAAAAGAGAGAGTGTTGAATTATGTTAACCAATCAATCCAAAAGTTTAACTTGATAGGTGGGGTCAATTCAATTATATAAACTAACTCTGTCCCTCATTTGTAAGGGAAGAAATTTGAGAAACATCCTACTAGCGGAATTCAACTTTAATTGGGGAGAAAACAATTCGGCAAGGACTTGAACACATGACTCCCTGCTCTGATACCATGTTGAATTATGTTAAATCATCAATCAATTCAAAAGTTTAAGCGGATAGGTTAGGGTAAATTTAAAATATATTAACCAACAGAAAGAGATAGTAAAAGTTCTTTTTCTGCAATAATATTTAATAGTAAGTAGAAGAAATTTAAAATGATTAAATTTTGAAATTTCTAATATGAACTATGAAAGAAAATAAAGGGGTACACAAGCAGGTGAAAGAAATGAAGTAGAAGAAATCAGTTAAATAACTTACAAGAGTCTCAGCGACCCAATACTGCCGATCTCCTTCGGAATTGAACCAGTTAGAACATTCCACATGAAATCTCTTCCAGGAGAAACCAAGGAGAAATCATTACCAGAAAGAATGTTAAGGAGAGTATTAATAGAATAATGGAATTTTCTTCAAGATGCTAATTTCATTGTCAATTACTCACAACTTCTCAAGTTGAGACAATTGGCCGATCTCAGGGGCTAAGCTTCCAGATAGATTCATATTCAATAGCTGGCTGCAATATATGAAAGGGAAAAATGAAATCTAACGAATTGCAATACATAAACCGCATATCACGAATGCTGTCACCGCACAACATTATGCAAGCAATTATATTTTCCAAATGGTCACTGTTTTGTTTTAAAAAATAAAATGTCCCTAAGGGGCAGCCTCATTAGTAAAATGTTGGGGTCTTCAAGATATGTTCTTTCGGAGGTTCCAAAGTCGAAACCTACAATTGCAAGTGAGCTTAATTATAAAATCTCTTGTTTTCTCTTGGATTTGGACCATATATCAGCGCAAATGGCCTGGATATATAATGGAGTGAAGCTCTCATTCTTGATTATAAAAAAAAAAGTGCAACAAAATGGAAGATATTTCTTAATAACTAGTGACTTGTGAATTTTTCCTGGATCAAACTGTTTAAACTTAGGACAGTGGAAAAATAAAGGTATAGCAATAAAGGAAGGGGGATTCTGGAAAAAACATTTTTTTTATAGAAAACAGTAACTTTCATTGATGAATGAAAATAACAAACAAAGTCTATCAAAAGAGATTACATAAAAAGATGTCAATGAGAAAAAAACATACAGTTCTTTGACACGTAAGTTCCCAAACGCTCCATCGGAAGTGTTGCAAACTAAACCAATCCAATTATTGGTGCAAGGATCTCCCTCGTTCCAGTTTTTAAGACGGCCCAGAGGATCAATTAGACTGCCCCTTACTGCTAGCAATGCTTTAACTGCAGATAAATAAATCATAATAAGTTGGTATGAAGAGACTCAAAAAGGCTCCAAAGGATATTTGCAATTGCCCCTATTATATAGCCTCTTTAAGAAAATATTGTATGTCATATGGTATTAAATCTTAGATAGGTGGTCATCGTAGCTTCAACCAGTTCTGTCTCATCCCTTTATTGTTTACATTAGCCTTTACGGGCCACTCAATAATGGCTAAATAAACGAAAAAAAATTCATCATGGATGGACTGAGTGGTCAAATAAGGGTCTTCAGACTCAAAAAATGCTAAAAGAAAATAGTTCAATACATGGTGGCCAACAACCTAAGAATTAATTTCCTAAAAGTTTCCTCAACAACCAAATGAAACGAAAACATGTGGTTGTCGCTTGAAAATAGCAGAGGTGCGTGCTGGACCAAGTTGGTCCAGACACTCATGGATATACTTTTAAAGTTCAAATTCAATGTACAAAAAAGAAAAATATGCATGCATAATTCCATTAACAACAGTCACAACAGTCATTAGTTTGGAAAATAGTAGCCAAATTATCAAAAGCTCCCCAAGTTCATGAAAGAAAAGAGAGCAAATATGGAATTCAAAAAAGTGAAACCATTGCAAAAACAAAACAAAGAACGTGGAAGCAAATTCATAGCTAAGAAAAATTCACCATCCGATGGCTCTGTGGTTGCAGCACCAGCAAGAAGCAAGAAGAAGCAACACGACAGCAGAAAAACGCACACACGACCGCTCATCGGCATCATAGTAATTAGCTCCGGAACAGCATCACAATCAAACAACAAACGAACACCTAACCAATTCCAAACCAAAATCCATATTCACAAATACCCAATTACATTCTAGAATTTTCAACCAAAACCCATAATCCCAAAAACCCAATCACATTCTGGAAATTGCAACCAAACCCCTTAATCCCAAAAACCCAATAACTTACTAGAAATTGCAACCAAATCCCATAATCCCAAGAACTCAACAACATTCTACAAATAGCAACCAAACCCCATAATCCCACAAACCCAATAACATCCTACAAATAGCAACCAAACCCCATAATCCCCAAAACCCAATAACTTACTAGAAATTGCAACCAAACCCCTTAATCCCAAAAACCCAATAACATCCTAGAAACGGCAACCTAAACCCATAATCCCCAAAACCCAATAACATCCTAGAAATTGCAACCAAACCCCAAAATCCCAAAATCCCAATAACATTCTACAAATAGCAACCAAACCCCACAATCCCAAACCCCCAATCGCATTCCAGATATCAAACAAAAACACCGAAACTGACCAAATCAAAAGCAACAAAAACCGCAAACCTCCAACACTAGCTAAGGGGGAAAGTGAAAATCCCGCTAAGAAGGGTTGAGAAGCAGCTTAGAGCGAGTAAGGAGAAGGAATTGGCAGTAGAAAAACGGAGGGTGAAGAAGAAGATGAGAGTGAGGTTGAAAATCAGGGGAGATGATGACGATGGTGAAAGGTGAAAGAGACGAATCGAAGAAATGGGGCATTGGGGTCAGAAGTGGAGGGTTTGGTTTGGTTGGTTGGCGCTTCGAATTAACAAATAATTTTTGGGGTTTACTCCTTCGAATCAGAGCCCCGCCATTGACCAAAACAACAAAGCAAAATGCAATACAGAGTTTTTGTTTCGTCTCTTTCTCTCTTCTTTCAGAACCTGAATGGTCGTTTTGTTGACTATTTTTCTTAGAAAAGCCCATGTGTACACCACGCGCTCTTGTGAGACTGGCCTTCTCATTCTAACCCCTAAACTCCATATCGAGAGGATTTAGATCGAGAATTAACTAACTCCTCCCCGAAAACTTATGTACATACGAAATTTTACTAATTTCTTTATTTTTTTACTTTTTTGAAATAATTCCTCAATAATACATGTATATTAAAAAATAATAATAATAATTTCATATTTAGCACAATTCACAAACTTATTCATTTAGACATAAAAATGATCGAAGTCTATCAGTTGAACGGATAGAAGTTTATGGGCAAAGTTCTTTATCTTTAATCATTATTTTTACGACGATTGGCTTTGTAACAAAGTGGGGGAAGTTTGATCGTTAACCAATACTCTCCTAACATTATCATATTATTGTTCCTCTTCTCCCGATATGTATTAAAAAAAAAAAAACATGATTCTACTATTTTTTTTAGGGGCCTCCTGGTTTGTACTAGTGATTAATGATATGTTCTTTTGAGCAACAAAATAAATAAATAAATTGAGCACTGATAAATATAGGTTGATAGTCCTGTCTATCCATCAATATTGGCCACTTATATAATTTTTGGATTTATAGGGCTAAATGTTTCAATTTAGATATTTTATTTCATACAAGTTAATACACAAACTTGCACTTAAAACAAACAAAAACATGTATGAGTAGATTGGACTCCAAGTAATATATTTATTTTGCTTTTTTTAGTGCTATATTTATTTTGCTTTTAGTTTTCAAACTTTATTATAATTTTGTAAATATTTTATAAGAAAAAATGTATAAACTACCTTTAAAATAGAAAATTGATTGTGTATATCAACTTTAGGACCCTCTATTAAAATTATAACACATTTTGATCAAAAACTCATTTATACCAAAATTTTGAGTGATTGAACTTAATCTGTTTGTTAAGTGTGATTGAACTCAATCGCACTCAATCACTCGACTACTTTCAGTTTTTTGGTATATGAGCAATTATTTTCAATTTTGTGCTATATATGTAATTTTTAAGCCAATTTTTATTATACATGAAAAATCTCCTTTAAAATATGAGGCTTGTAATCATTAAATTTTTAAACTTTATATTTTATAAGAAATGTACCTACCATATTTGATAAGGTCGTATCCATTAAGAATCACACACCAACATTTCATTAGATTAATAGATTAATTGTACACGTAATGTATTCATATTTAACACATCTTTATTCAATGGTCATATCAATCACTTAAGTTTAAAATAAAAGTCAACCATTTATTTTAATCATCAATAAATTCAATGGCTAATGAAAAGATTAGGACATAAATTGATGTTTTTCAATTTTTCACCTTGGAAGAAATTTGATGAATCTCCTCCAATGGTTTGAATCCCCTTCTAATTTAGAATACACGTTTCAATCACATTTACAACATTGTAATTTTCTTTTTCAATTTACTATAATCATCATTGTCACAAAGCTTTCCTCTAATTATTGGTTAAATTATAAATATTTGATTTGTGTGATTTTGAGAAAGTAATAACTTTTTGATGAAATCTCTTTTTTAATTTTTTTTTTTTTTTAATACAAGTTGGGGGAGTAGATTACAAATACTAATTCTTCTAGGGTTCGAACCTATGACGCTGGTGTTGAACGAATTTACAACCAAACAAAACCACTATGGTATTGACTCTTTCGGTTAAAGAAATATATTTTTTATTATAAAAACTAGTTAACATGCATCTTGACTATCCTCGAGATAATTTTACAATATTTTAATGTCAAAAAATATGTATACAAATATTTCCTAGGTAAATGATAGGCATGCATGAACTCATTGTTGTGTTTGACCTGTAAATCAACATAAAATGGTCTTTCATGGTTTAATAATATACTTCAAATAGAAAATGTTAGTTCACATTAAATTACTAAATTATCAAATAAACCCAATTCAAATATATTAAACTATCTAAATTATCAACAACTAAATTTTAAATCTGAAGTTATATAATCATTTTAAAAATGGAACGACATCAAGATAATTCAATTCACATAAATGTAGGATCATAGTTAAGAGATTATAAATTTGAATTTTTACTTTTAATTATTTGTGAAATTAGAAAAAAAAATGTGATTCCTACTTCATAAATTTAAATCTCTCCACCTAAATTATTGTAGAATCAAAATTAACTTGTGTTTTCTTTTTGAGTAATAAAAAATGACAATTTTCTCTGAAATGATTTGCGATAGAAAATTGATGAGAAGGGCTAAAATGGTTTCCTTTATTATAATATTTAAGAATTAACATAATATTAAAACACCCAACTACGTATATGAAGTAAACACGAAACTTCTGTTCTCAAAAAAAAAAAAAAAAAAAAAAAAAAAAAAAAAAAAAACTAAACTAAACTAAACTTTTGAGTGGCTCTAAAAAAAACAAGAAACTTCTGCAGATTAATAATTCAAACCAATAATTAAAAACAAAAGGAAACAAAAAATAATCAACCAGTCAATTTCAATCAATTTAAGCTTATTATATATATATTTTTGTTTAAATTACAACAATTTTAAGGATGAAAATTTAAACTAATTACCTCTTAGTCATTAAATATATACAACCACGGTTGTTGGTTTCTATAGTTTATTTAGCACTTAGTTTGAATCAACTTTAATCCAACCATCCATTCAATTGAGTTCATTTATAGGCCAAACTAATGTAAAAACTAAGAATGATATTAATAACTAAAATCTACTAAAGATGTCTATACAACGAGATGAGATTCACGTGAAAAACGAACATCTCTAACTACAAATTCTCACATAATATAAGAATCAAACATCAATTTACAAGAACAAATCATAACAAACAAAAAAAAGAATTAGATTAAAACCAATCAATCGAATCAAAATTTTACTAATACTTTTGGTAAAAACAAACGAACAAATATTACCTTTAATTAATGAGATAAATAATCAAAGGTAGCATAGCTCTACCGCCATATTGTACGACCTACTAACCATAATTTTATAAGTTTAAATCTTTCTTCCCAATATTATTATATAAAATAAAAGTTAATGAGATAAATATTTGATGAGGCTCAAGCGCGTGGGAGCATTATAATTAATTATATATATTTTTTATAAAGATGAGTAAGTCTAGAATATTGTATTTCCTTGCACGTGGGAAGAAATTTTGAACATTGTTAAATTTATATTATATTAGAGGGGTCGTTTTCGAACAAAAAAAAAAGTTAAGAGTGGTTAAAAAGTCTTCTATATAATCACTTTACCCTAAATTAATAATGATTTCATGATTAATAATTAATATAATCTTTGAGAACAAAAAAAAAAAAAAGCAAGGACAAAAAAGGGGTTCATTGACTATTGTTGTATGAATCCAACCAAAACCCAAGAAAATGTTGAGGGTAGTTTGGTCATTATCTTCTAGCAGCTTGGCCTTTTGAAAGTAATGAAATTACAAATATAAGATCATGGGAAGCTAATTAAACATTGGTGTTAGTTTATTCCATGTGGTTCATGTTAGATAATAATATTCCTTTCACACAATATCTTAGATATTGTAGGAAGTACTTGTGTCTGAATTGACAAAAGAAAATAAAACTCATACATCAAGTTCAACTACTTGATAAGTTTGAGGGGAAAAAAAATAGTTTTTGATTGAGTTGTTTCTAATAAATCCAAATTTAGAATTTATGAACTATGTTGGTATTATAATATCCATAAAAATGAGTTATGAAAATTTTGGATATATATTAAGAATATAAACTTATGTAACTTTATGTTCAATAAATCTCATTCTATCTTCAAAAATGGAGTTGATCATATATTTTATTCAATTAGCAAAATATTGTAAAAAAAATGGGAAATCTCTTGTGTATACCAATTTTATGACCATCTATTAGAATTATAGCATGTTTTTATAAAAAATATGTTTATACAAAATTTTTGAATGATTGAATTCAATCGAACTCAATCAATAACTAGTGGTTGAACTCAATCAGTTTGTTAAGTGATTGAGCTCAACTGATTAAGTTCAATCAATAACTTAATAAGTTTTTTGGTATATGTGCAATTATTTTCAGTTTTGTGCTATAGATGTAATTTTTTAACCAATTTTTGTTATATATGAAAAATCTCCTAAAAAAACATAACTTATTTAACATTGTGTATGATTTATAATTAAGAAGTTATAGTTTCGATATTTTCACCATTAAATATTATTTTTTATAAGTAAGAGAATTTTCAAATGAAATAAATCAATACCAAATCTATGGCTTGGACAAGACATTTTGTCTAATGTAAAACCATGAATCAAGACAAAAAACCTACCTATCAAACATAGAGTTGAACTTCGAAGCTAGGTTACATACACCTTACTCGCAAGCTAACGAGTCACATAGTCTTTTTCTCTAATTTTTCTCTCTTTCTATTTATTCCTGTACTAAAAATAATATGAAAATATAAGGGCCAGTTTGGCCCATGGACATGAAAGGGAATAAGAAGGATTATATCCCTTCTCATTGTTTGTCGCATGAACTTCCATAAGTTCACATAACTCCTACTCAACTCCACCCGTGGGCCCACGTTTTTATTTAAATATTAAAAAACTACTCAATATATATCCTTTTATTTAAATAAAAACTTCAATGATTCTGTTCTCATCACAACAAATCTAACTTTATAATTAAAAAACTATTAAATATCCATTTTTTTATTTAAATAAAAACTTCAACCACTATTTCCATTCTATCAAACATAACTTTATTATCGCTTTTCTTTTCTTTCCTTCTCCCCTAACATAAACTTATTCTCATTTATTTTCTCTTTGCAATCCAACCCAACCCATCCCTTCAAAGCCAAACATGCCCTAAGGCTACCCAAAAGAAAAACATAGTCGAGTGTCAACCTAGTTCAATTGATACGATATATATGATATAGTAATTAAAAGATTATGAATTCAGTTCTTTATGGTTGCGTTGTTAAATTAAAAAATTGTACGTCATGTTCTTTTCCATGCAATTTATTTAGTGTACGACAATGTCTATTGAGACGTCATTATTATTATTTAAAAAAAAAAACCAAGAAAAACAAATTTGTGGGTTTATTCTTCCTTCAACTGCCCAGAAATCTCTCGTTCTACGAATTATGTAAAATTCATAAATACGAAAGGTAGAAACCGCCAAAAGATGATGTAAAATCTCAACGTCCTTTGACCAAATGTGTAAAAAGTGGGAGTTTTTGAAATTTGGCCTTCATTTGAGTACTTATCCCAAAGAATTAGTAATGGTTTGAGACAAGAAATTCATTCTAGTATTTATTTATTTATTATTATTATTTAATTTGTTAATGTTCGGACCAACTTACATATATTAGACAATATAGAGTTCTATTTCAAAATCAATTTGTGACGGCAACTCACCTTTCCAATGTAAGACAAGGTGAGGATACTCAACATGCTATTTAAAATGGTGTATCTTTAGATTTATTAATCTTGAGTTGGTTATGAATTGTGAATTGTGGAAATACATGCTTAAGTTATAATATTACATTGAATGGTACGAGCCTGTAGGGGCTATTTGTTTGACATATTATGTGTGATTTAGTTTTAGAAGTTGTAGTTAAAAATTGAAAGTTGTAGTCAAGAACTCGTTTGAATGTAATTTTTTAGTAGAGAGTTAAGAGTCAAAACCTTGTTTGTATCTAGGTTTAAAATGAGTAATTATTTTTAATAGTTAAAAAATAAATGATTGAAAATGAGTGGTTAAAAATAAGTTATTTTGATCGATTTGAAAAGAATGATTAAAAATGGGTGGTTAGAAATGATTGAGAAGTTATAAATGAATGATTAAAAATGAATGGTTAGAAATTAGAGTTATTTTTAAAAGTAAAAATGATAAGAAATTAGTTAAAACTCGTTTGGATATAGGTTTTGAAAGAGAAAATAAATCCTAAAACCATATCCTACCTAAATATGTCAAACAAACAACCTCATCAAATTTTATCTTAAAACCAATTGATAATGAGAGAAATAATTTTATAAACTATTAGATCGACTTTTTCAATGTTAGAAAAGGTGGTGCTCCTCAACAACGCGACCTCCATTTCGTTGTTAAGGAAATTAATAGAAAATTCATTTCTAAATAGATGTGATTAGTGTAGTTCTTGTATCAAAGAAAAACTATTGTGGGTAAAAGCCAAATACATAGCATACAAGATTAATTTCAAAATCCATGAAAGTTAATAATAGAAGTTGCACACAAGGAGTTGGATATTATTCATAAATATGAAGTGTGTTAAGAAACTTCAACAATAATCATATAAACAAAACTCATTTATCTCTTCTATTGTCATTCTAAGATCCAATGTTATACAACAGAACACAAGGTGAAAGAAATGTGATCTTGTCTCCAAACAAAGATACTAACTCTAATGCCTCGGGTACCAGAACATGCCTTTAATTCCTTCCGGGTCTGGTTCGAAACCTAGATTCTGGTAAAACTCTACCACTGTAACAATCAAAATGTATGACTTTATGAATCCAAATCCAATCTAAGTTATTGCATAAGCGAAAAATAGAGTCAGTAAGTTTGCAGTCCTACAATCGTGATTCGTGATGACAGCGCGGGGAAGAAGTATTCGCCCAATATCGATAAACAGAAAGTTAGAAATAGAGCATCTACGAATATGATAGTAGTCAACACGAACATAGCTAACACATCAAGACATCTTTTAAGTACTTTACAAGATCGCGCTGTATGAATAATCTCCATATTCATATGTATTGATATTACTAGGCTGTGAAAAAGGTTGCAATAATTTGTTAGGTTTGGGCGAGTATTATGAATATATTAGGGGCATTTGTGCAATTAGTTAGACAATTGGTTACATATTATGATTATAAATAGAGAGATAGTTAAGTTAGTGGTGGAGCATCTTGGAATTGATGAATAGTTGGGACCTGAGAGATCTCAAGAGTTGGGGAGGAGGGTCCAAGTACCTCGAATCACTTGACTTATTGCATATGTTCGTTATCAATTGATATGGGTTCTATATCATAATGACTTACTAGGAAAGCACTAAAGAGAGCTAATATACCTTGGCTATCTGCAAAGAGTGCTATATTGCCAATATCCCTTTGCAAAAGTGCCCTTATAAGCTTCTCAACAAGGGCCCTGCCAAGGCCTTGACCCTGAGCCACAAAAAGTAATCACTAGTATTAGTAGGTTGGTATAGCATCAAATATAACAGCTATTCAGGTTTTAGCATTCAAAATAGTCCAACAGCATGGGGTTTAGGTCAAATTTATGCTCTCAAATTAATCTGAATCATAAAAATGGATTTTTGTCCCAAATCTTTTGACACAAACTCTACTGCATTTGGGTAACTTGCGAGATATAGGTTTGAATCTATTTCCTCTAAGTTTTTAATTATTTACGTGACCTTATTGATCACTAGACTAACTTTGGAAAATCGATATATTGCAACACGTGTTTGTTAGACACACATTGAATGCCTACTTGGGATACTACATACAATTCCAATGGAAACTTTGGAGTATTGGACACGATAATAAAAGATACAAACAAACATGAATCTACAAATAAAGTTCAATTCCTAATGTGGGGATGTTGGCATAGACGCACAATGCTAAATTCACAAACAATGCACATAATTTGTAACGTTCTTCAATTATCACGGAGTTGTTGAGGAACTAAGAGGTGGTGAGTTCAATCCATGGTGGCCACATACCTAAAAATTAATTTCCTACGAATTTTCTTGACATCTAAATGTTGTAGGGTCAGACGGTATGTCTCGTGATAATAGTCGAGAATCGAGATGCGCGTAAGTTGGTGGGGATAGTCATGGATAAAAAAAGAAGCTGTTAGTGTACCAAATGATAACCTGATAAGAAGGATCTACAAGAACATCCCAAATTGTAGCGTTGAACACGTGATCTGATGTGGCGCGAGCCATACCAATCAACTTCTTTTGTGCATTCTCCACTGTCAAATAACTTCTCAAAATACACTAAGATGTTCATAAATATTTTCTGACGTAGAAGAAGCGAAAATGAACGAAAAATCACAACAAAATACCTGAAACAGGAGACTTGCGGATTGAATGTAATGCAACTACCATATAACTGTTTCTAAGAGCTGCAGCTAACTTTGGTAGCGGTCTGCGCGGCCAACCTACCTGTTGAATAAAACATATCATTTACTTATGGATTAGTCCATCATAATAATTAAACTCCCTCAATTGCTAGCTGGGAACTGGAGATTCACCCCAAGGTCCGAATTCGGGAAACAACAAAATTTTTTACAATTAAACTCGCTCAAGAGTTTCGAACTTAGGGCCTCTAGGGAACATGCCTTGAAGACCCCAAGCCTCTACTAATTAACTAAATTGGAAAACAATTCCAGATCTGGGCACATAAATGAACGCATAGTCTACAAAACTAATAATCTTATTAGGTTGCTAAAAGCCTAAAATATGATGAGTGATGACTAACCTTATCACAAAGGGCTTGAAGATCATATATATCAATATCGCCACCTGAAGAGAATATTATTTGCTCCACTGTTCCATCTGGTAATGTCGTCTCGGTAAGAACAAACTCCTCCGGCACGGGTTCTTCTTCCTCTTCCTGAAGCATGGAAGGAGGCTCAACCACTTGGGTAGCATTATTATTCAAAACCCTACAACAAGAAGCAGAAACAGAAACTCCTTTTAAAAAAAAGAAAAAGAAAAAAGAATAACCACTTAAGGATTATGCTTGTCAATAGGATGTGAATGATACCCACCAAAGAGGATCAATGAAAAAAACCCATAATCATACCCAAATACTTTAATTTTGCTAAGAGGTTTAATAAACCAGATTGTCTTTATATGATTTCTTCACACATCATATCTACTGCAAATACCTCTTTTCTTCAATCTTCATTAACTAATTTTAAGTTCTCCAGTGTTTACTTGTTTTCTCATTTAAGTCTTCATTGTTTTTATTTGCATAGCTGCTAGCCTTACTACATTCAGTTGTCGAAGCCTCGTAGGAACACTTAATCCTTAAGTATGTGACCACCATGGATAAGCAACTTATACTAATGTCTTATTTGACCACTAAACCAATTGTTGCATTATGCCTTGAACGAGTCTTTTATCCTACAATGAGTAGTCGGGGGTTTGGGGCAAATTTTGTAATTATGCATTATGTAATTAGGTTTTAATTAGAGCACATATATAAGCTCAATTAAAACCCTAGCCGTGTTTATGACATTTGTCACTGTAATTCGCCTCTCTGAATAAAACTGGTTCTCCCTCTCCGCCCGTGGACTAGCCAACACAACGTTGGTGAACCACGTAAATCTGTGTGACTTTTCTGTTTTTCTCTTCTCTTTTACATTTATTTATCTTCGATTATCGATTGTTTTGGTTTCCGTTTCATAACACCAATCAATGATGATTATTTTTACTAGTATATTTGCACGATCATCATAAAATAAATGTCAATCAAAATAGCTGGTATGATTACCAACCCTTTCTGTATCTTATCCCAAAAAAATAACATGGTACTGATAAAGGCACAGCATGTTGTACATATGGATTCTTACAATTTCAAGGGTTCCCAAGTTATACAGCAACAAATTTGAAGATAGCTAAATCCAATATCTAACACAGAAGGACAACATACTAAAAAGAACAACCAGAAATCTGACAAAGCATGCTTACAATAAAATTGCAATGTATGCAAAAAGTTCACCACAATAGCCATATCTCCGATTACCCGGATTTGATAGAGTCCCAGAAGCTACCCCGGAGTCGACATGGCTTCAGACTTTTTCTTGCTGCAAAGTAAACCATAAACAAACCCCCACCCAAAACTTAGAATACAGAAGGAGATAAACAGAGTGATGTTCTAAGAAACGAAAGACTAAAACTAATACTTCAAAATCACGTTTTTTTATTTATTCAATAACATGGAGGGAAGGGGGAATCAATATATAACTTCATAGTTACTACTTACTAGATTGTACAAGATGTCGATAGAGTTCTGCTATTGTTGGCCTTCAAAATCTTGTTTTAAATACTCAATATCCCATAAAAAGCAAACAAAGTGACACTTCAGTTGAATGAAAAAGTGAAATCAAAATCCCTAAGGTCGTGTTTGATAACTTTTGGAAATACTCCCCTTGTGGTCTAGAAGAGGAATCTTCAACATGTATCTAAGATGTATGAGTTACTTTCCACGCTATCAATTGGTTTTGAGGCGGAACCTCATATTATTAATAAAAACTAATTTGCCTTTTGTTTTTGGTTTTATAAATTTAACCTTTTTTTCATTCAAATTCCTCTGCAAAGTGTTTCGTCCTCTCTTAAAGAAGTATTTAATCTCAACCAAATCACAAAAAGACAACTTAAACAAGTTTTTTGAAACTACTTTTTCTTTTTAGTTTTCAAATTTTGGTCCGCTTTTAAAAACACAAGTAAAATGCAGAAATTTGATTAATTATTCGTGAAAGAGGGTCTTGGAGTACATAAGGTGATGAGTTCAATCTATAGTGGCCATCTACCAAGAAATTAATTTCCTACAAATTCCCTTATAATCCAAATATTGTAGAGTTAGGCGAAATGTCCCGTGACATTAGTCGAAGTGAGCAAAAACTCGCCCGAACAGTCACGAAAATAAAAAAAAAGGTAAGAAAAAACATAGGTCGGAATAATTGTTGTAACCTTAAATCTCAAAAATGAAAAAACAAAATGGTTATCAAACGAGGCTTAAATTAACTAGTTTAGTAGACATAGTGATTCATTCAAGATTCAACCACTAAAAACACGAAAGAAACAGACAATAACAAAATCTGAAAAACTTCTAATTCTGCAACTTAAAAACAAAAACGGGATACCTGTAACGAACCCACAGTTCTTCAAATTGCGAGGAACCAGCAACGAATTCAACTCTTTACAGCAACAATTCAACAGAACAACTTGGAATCTGCAAGCAGAGGAACCGAATTTGAACAAACCAGCAAGAACAGTGAAAATCAATCGAAATGGAGGCTGTGCGCCGGCGATTACTTACGGAGAAGAAGTGGCGATGAGTTTCTGAGTCGCCATTTCTGGAAGACGATGGCTCGACAGGAATTAATTTCCTACAAAATCCTTCCAATATTCCAATATTTCAATATTGTATTAAAAAAAAAAAAAAAAAAAATTAGCACAAAACTCAAAATAGGCCCTAAAAAAAATTTATAGCATAATAAATTGCAGTTCCCCTGAATTCGATGGCTATAAAAGTGTGGTCATTTGTAGGTTACAAAGAGGGTAAATAAAAATGAAAAGGTTGAAAGTCTATCCATTTTAATTTTTTTTTTTTTATTGTCAACTCATCAAATATTTAATCATGGTAATTTTTCTTTTAACTCAAGAATCATTTTTAAGTTTTTGGCAAAGTTCAAAGACAGACTTTTAATAGTTAAATGACCAAAATGAATAGTTAAAGTCTCGTTTGTAACGTTTTCGTTTCCTGTTTTTTGTTTTTTGTTTTTTGTTTCTTGATTCTT
>JBBMEF010000025.1:12794429-12831096 GCA_037832685.1 Sicyos baderoa
AACACTCACCGGCCGAACTCCGATGGAGTCTTGCCTGAGTCCACCGAGAGAGTGACTCTCTCTACAAGTTAGAGAGAGAGACAACTTCATCTCTCAACTCCCGTTATTTTTTTTCTCCTATAATTATCTTTGTGTCCCTTACAAATAATATGATATCAATTTAGACTAATTAAATAGAGACGTATTTGTATGAAAACTTATATTTTATGTGCATTTCACGTGGGAAAGCAATATAAATTAAAATCACACAAAATCTTTGATTATGTCAATATGAATACATAATAATCTTAACAAAATTTGGAGGGAGCTTACTACGTGGGTTGGAGAGATTTTCCTTTTTTTTTTTTTTTTTTTTTAATATATGAGTTTTTTTTTTTTTTTTTTGAAAAGATTTTAATATATGAGTTGAAGTGTCGTTTATGATACTAGAATTTTAGCACGGGCGTTGTACGTGATAACTTTTTAAATAATAAATTATATACATGTCAAATGAATGCAATAAATACTAAATATTATATGTATATTTAAAATAAAAAAATCATGTTACAAATTGATTAAAAAAAGCAATAGAGTTGTCTCTCTTAATTATCAATTAAACAATAATTATTTATTTTGATGAATTAATTCCTATTAGTGGAAGGATTTGTAAAGGCCGTTTTACAAGGAGAATAGTAAAAAAAATGTAGTTTATATCATTATTATAATTATAAATAAGCTAAATATATTTATTAGTATACATGTATGAACTTACTTAAAGAATTCATGTACTAAACCTCAAATGATAATTTTATCATTCTTCAAACTTTCTTTTTCTACATCTCCAAGTCTATTTTTTTAATGCAACAATTAAGCAACAAAAGATCACTACAAAAAAATTTGCAACAAAAGAAAAATTAGATGAAAGTTATGGTAAACAAAAAGAAACAAATAAAAGTAAATCTAAGCAAAGAGTAAGTTTTGAGTGTGTTTGTTAACAAAATGTAGAGAACTATATATATAGTAATGGTTGTAGGAGATATATTCATTGTTACTAATTTTTTTGAAACTAAAGAATTCATGCACTTAACCTCAAATGATAATCTTATCATTCTTCAAATTCAATTCTTTTTTCCTACAAAAATCATTGCAACAAAAGAAAAGTTAGATGAAATTTAATGTAAATAATCCAACAAAAATAAGATAACTACAATTTTTATTATAAAAAAATAATAATAATAAAGAAAGGTGAATCCAAAGAAAGCAAGTGTATGTGTGTTTGTAAACAAAATGAAGAGTACTATTTATAGGATTGTGAAATTCAATTTATTATTGTTGTTATGAATTTGAAGTTATGGAATTTAAGAAATATTATCATTGATATAATTATGTGGACGTGTGAAAATAAATGAATATTTACACCAATTAAGATATAATATTTACGTGTGAACATTTTATGAACGTTATGGAATTTAAGAAGATAATATCGGTTGGATATAATTACGTGTGAAAATAAATTAATAACAACACAAATTAAGATATAGTATTTATATCTATGAATATTTTATCGACGTTATTAGAATATAGTTGATTGTAATATTTTAATAAGAATACAGAATGTCAAATAAAATTTATGAGACTTGGTAAAAATATTTTTTCATCTAGTTATAAAGATATTAAAATCTAAATGATATAGTAAATATTTTCCATCTTGTTTGGTTGTTCATAATATACGTTAAATCTCTTATATTCTAACCTAGTCATAAAATCTATGAGATTTTGTAAAAATATGTTATAAAGATGATGAAATCTAAATGATATTGTAAATATATTCTACGTTATTTAGCAATGGTAAAAAAAATCAAATTAAAGTAAAGATAATAGCAATGGTAAAAAAAGAAGGGGATGAGAACTCAAATTGTTGCTCAACCTATTATTATTACATAAATTTGTGAAATATTGATAAAATAAATTTAAATATAGATAAATAAAATTTAAACATGTTTACATATTTAAAATAATAATCATACAAAATAATAATTATAAATATTTACCTTTCAATAGTTTGAATCGTTGTAAATGTTTCTACGACAAATTTAGATGATTAGTATAAATCATATAAATTAATCTTACAAAAAAATAGCAGTATAATAGCAAAAAAAGAAGAGGATGAGAACTCAAAGAAAAAAAAAATCAAATTAAAATAAAATAAATATAGTTGAACAAAGATAATAACAATGATAAAAAAAAAAAAAAAAGGATGAAAACTCAAATAAAAAAGAAGATGATGAGAACACAAATTGTTTTTCAAACTATGATTATCACATAAACCACATAAATTTGTGAAAAATTGGATAATTTTCATCACTTCTAATTAGTATTTATATACACCCTATATAGAATATAATAATCATAAAATAATTTAAAAAAAAAATAAAAATTTGCACTTTATAGCAAATTTTCTACTCTACATTAGAATTATAGCAACTTTTTAAAAATATTGCAAAATAGCAACTTTTTTTTAAGAGACTCTGTGTCTATCAGACACTATTGATGGAGTCTATAAATCTAATTTTGCTATATTTACAAATATTTTCAAAAAGTTGCTATTTATGCAATTTTTTTTGCTTATGGTAATTTACATGCAAATTCCCCTAAAAAAATCATGTATTTTGTATAACAATAATGTCTAAACAATGAACAATATATTACAATAATAAACTTTAATATTTTATTCAATATCTCTCACAAACTTTAAATGGTTATGAATCTCTGGCATATTTTATTCAATATCTCTAAAAAAAAAAATAGATCATTTATCATAAACATATTTGAAGTAATGATGCAAAAATCATGGGGTATAATTATGCAATACAAAAGTTTTAAAAATCTTTATAAAAAAAACAAACGTTTTAAAAATAAATTAATACAATCGTGGAGTCAAAAAAAAAATCATTTAATAAGAAGTAAAATAAACTTGAAGACATTCACACGTTCATTATCTAATTTAATTTAATAAAGAAAAAGTAAAATAAATTTAAAGGTTAAATATTATGTAATTATGTTTAGGATATTTGTAATTTAGAGTGTGGCTTGAGGGTAAAATTGTTCAAAAATAATTTCCCTTCAAGCCACACTTTAAGGTACTATGATATATAAAATATTTTCAAAAAAATATTATTGATGATTTTTATTTTTTTTTATTTTTTTGCTATTCAGGCAAAACCCCTTTTTTTTTTTAATAAAAATATAATATTGATATTGATAAATATTTTCACCTACTTTTTTATAATACTATATTAATAATGCCTAATATTGATATTAATAACCAATATGTATTTATAAAATATTAAAAACATATAAATGACTATAAATATAAATAATTAAAATTTATCTACATTTATAATTAGAAAAATTATAGTGAATGAGTTATTTTAATAAAATAAATATAAATGTAATCTATTCTTAAAATATTTGCATGAATAACCATTAATATGTTTCAATATCGTATTACTAATTTTGTAAGTTTTTTTTATAATTATTGTGTAAGAAAAGTTCATTCAATACAATTTTCTCTCGAAAATAATGCCGCTCAATATTGATCATATCCTATTTTTCAAAACATTTATGCACAATACCCTAATTAATTTATGCACAATCTAAAAGAAAAATGGCGGAGAGATTCCCATATGAAAAATGGCGAAAATGCGGTGGCGAAATAGTAGAAG
Source organism: Sicyos baderoa (assembly GCA_037832685.1). Lineage (NCBI taxonomy): Eukaryota > Viridiplantae > Streptophyta > Magnoliopsida > Cucurbitales > Cucurbitaceae > Sicyos > Sicyos baderoa. Next base: position 12,798,134 of record JBBMEF010000025.1, read on the forward strand.
GCGGCGGCGGCGACGGTGGCTTCACGGCGAAGCATTATCCCCAACGGTCGATTCCTCCGGTGGGGGAAAAATAGAATCTGAAACCCGAAAAAGGAAGAAAAAAATGAAAAAGAAGAGAGAATTCAAAGAAGAAAGAGAAGAACAAAGGTGTTAACAATGGATGCCCAACCTCAACAACCCTGCCTCCATTATTAGCTAACTGACTTTAATTTACTCACTCACTCTCTCTTTCTTTCTTGCAATGCTCTGTCTTATTCTTCAACAATTGCCCTTAAAGCCTGCCCTTCTATTTCTCTATTTCTCTCCCAACCCACCATTTTTCTTTACTTGTGCTTCTTGTTTATGCTGCTGCTCATGGTTTTTTAGGTTTGCTTTCTCTTTTTGTCTTTCTGTTCCATTTCTGAAATTGCCCTTTTCTTGTTGTTGGGTTTTGCTTTGTGTAATGTTGGTTTTGTAACTGGGGTTTTGGATCTATGAAATGGGTTGTGGATTATTTGAAGAGATGGGGTCTGTGTTGACTGAGATTTGGTTTTTTTTTTTTTTTTTTTTGAAACAAGGGTAAAACGCCCGTCCCTAGCCAGGCACCGGAAACATCATAAGAGTAATGTCACTGGTGAGTCTCGAACTTGAGACCTTGAAGGGAGCATACCTCTCTGCCACCCGTTGAAGATTTGGAATTGAGTGATTGGAATGTCAATTTGGAAAAGAAAGCCTTTCTCATTTCAATGTCAATGTCTCTGACCAAACCCCAACACAATGTTTGGAGATTTTTCTTTGGTTTAGGTTTGGATAAGAGTTTTGGTAGTTAGACTGATAGGACACCTTATTCACTTGAAGAGACTTGGAGTTTGAGTTTATTCAGCTAAGTTTTGCTTCTCTATACTCTGCATCTAAAATGGATGTTGAGTTATTGAATCTTAAGCATCTACATTTTGAGATCTATGCATCTTTTATTACTGTTATAGTCCTGTTTTTTGGTTCTTCTATGGCTGACTTTGCTGTGGTTTGGTGAATAGGTTGGAATCCTCCTTCCCTTGTGTAATTGATCTTCTTCTCAATTTAGCCTTGCTTTTACCTCTGATAATTGTCTCCATTGTTTCCTGGTATATTTTAATTCTTTTATCAAAGTTGTTAAAGTTAAAGCTTAGCTGAACTTTCCTTTTGGACAAAAAGAAAATAGAATTCTTGCTTCTTTTTTTCTTTCCATAATCTCGTTTTTAACTCCATTGAATTCAATCAAGCAGAAATTTCTGTCATGCTTTTCTTTTTGTTCCTCCCAAAGTCTCACATTTTTTGTCTAAACTTTCGGGGCTGTTGTTTTGATTTTAGGACGATTACTCCTCTTCTCGTGCATTAATTTACATTATTTATGTTTAGTGTAGAATAATTTGGGTGATGCACAAGGAAGTTTAGAAATGAAAAGTGAAAAGAGGATTCTACTAGCATTTCTTTTGCTACTAACTTTAATGCCTTTTTCTTTTGCAAAAAAAAAAAAAAAAGGTTATGCTTTTGTCTTTTCATTTCATTCCTTTTTCTCCATCACCATATCCACACCACATGACTTGTTAATTTTCATTGGGCTTCTTCTCACTTTTTTGCTTCAAAATTTGAATCTTCATTAGTTCTTAAGAGTTAAGACAAGCAATTGAGACAAAGATTTGGCTTTCTCAAGATTTGGAAGGACTAGCCTGTGTTTTGGATGTGCTTCTCTCATTAGTTAGTTCATCAGATTTGACTAACAAGAACATCTCTTGTGAAATGGGTAGTTGGATCTTCTCTTTTTTATGAAAGTAGTTGAAATGATTACGTTGCCTCGTTTACTGTTTCGCATCATTACCATTACCGTGCCGACATCCTTACCAATCTCCACTTCCACCTTTTTCTTTTCTTGTATGTTGGCATGGCCTTGGCTTCTTTCTGGTATTATTGTTTTGATCACATATTTGTTATTTATATTTCACTTCTGCAATATATAACCATGCCTATTATAGAAGGTTGCTTCTTTTTCTTTGCATTGGTTTACTATGTGTTTTTTTCTTTGCATTGAGATGATTTCTTTGTGTTTGGCTAATTTGGATAATTTTCGAGTTCGTGATCGATAGTGGAAACTTCTCATAATGTTTATTACTCTGCAGGGAAAAGAACTTGTTGAGATTACACCAAGATTTCTTGCTACAAACTACCACTAGAAATCCTCCATGAGGCTTCAATCCCTTTTTGCAGCAGCATCTTTACTCTTACTTATATACTCTCTCTCCTTCACTGCTGCTGATCTGAACTCAGACAAGCAAGCTCTTCTCGATTTTATTTCGACGGTTCCCCATGGTCGAAAAATCAACTGGGATTCTTCTACCTCGGTCTGCACTACATGGGTTGGCATCACTTGCACTTCAGAACTCTCAAATGTGCTTGCTCTCAGGCTGCCCGCTGTTGGACTGAACGGTCCGATCCCTGCCAATACACTTGGAAAGTTAGAAGCTCTTAGAACTTTGAGTCTTCGATCTAATAATCTTAATGGAAACCTTCCATCAGATGTCCTATCTCTTCCCTCCCTAAAGTTTCTATATCTTCAACACAATAACTTTTCTGGCAAAATTCCTTCTTCCCTGTCTCCTAGCCTTACCTTCCTTGATCTGTCCTTCAACTCTCTCACCGGGAGCATTCCGACATCGATACAAAATTTAACCCACCTCACTAGCCTCAACCTTCAAAATAATTCCCTGACCGGATCCATTCCTGATATAGGTCACCTAAATCTTAAGCAATTGAACTTGAGCTACAACCATCTAGGCGGTCCCATTCCTGCTTCTCTGCAATCATTTCCTCCTTCTTCCTTTGAAGGGAACTTACTGCTATGTGGCTCCCCTCTGAAAAATTGCTCCCTTGCTGGTGCATCCCCCTTACCCTCTCCTTCTCCTTCTGGTTCGATCGCACCAAAGAAAAAGAGCACAAAGGGAATAAATATCGGAGTGATCGTTGCCATTGCATTAGGTGGTTCTGCAGTGCTTTTCCTCTTGGTGATAATGGTTATTGTCTGCTGTATGAAGAAAAAAGATGGTGATAGTACTGCTGCAGTGAAAGGAAAGGGTAAAAGGAGCGAGCAACCGAAGGAGGATTTCGGAAGTGGGGTACAAGAGCCAGAGAAAAACAGGCTGGTTTTCTTTGAAGGAAGTGCTTTTAATTTTGATCTCGAGGACTTGTTAAGGGCCTCAGCCGAAGTGCTCGGAAAAGGGAGTTATGGGACTACTTATAAGGCAATCTTGGAGGAAGGGATAACAGTGGTAGTTAAGAGGTTGAAGGAAGTTGTAGCTGGGAAAAGGGAATTTGATCAACAAATGGAGATTGTTGGGAGGATGGGCCAGCATCCAAACGTCGTGCCTCTCCGCGCCTATTACTATTCGAAAGACGAGAAACTTTTAGTTTATGACCATGTCATTTCTGGAAGCTTTTCGGCATTGCTCCGTGGTATGCTATATTAAATCTCTCATCAACATTCTTGCTTTTATGGATCTTTAGCTCTTTAACGATGAATTTCATGAGATAACTTTGCTCTCATCTCATTCTGCAGGAAGTCGAGAAGACGGACGAGCACCTCCGGATTGGGAAACAAGAGTGAAGGTTGCACTGGGGAGCGCCAAAGGCCTTGCACATATCCATTCAGCAAGCGGGGGAAAGTTCATCCATGGAAACATAAAGTCCTCTAACATCCTTCTCACACAAGACCTGAATGGTTGTATTTCAGATTTTGGCCTGACTCCATTGATGAACTCTCCTGCTATTCCCTCTAGAAGCGCAGGATATCGAGCTCCAGAGGTGATCGAGACACGGAAATCAACTCAAAAGTCCGACGTTTACAGTTTCGGAGTCGTTTTGCTTGAGATGTTGACTGGGAAATCACCATCCCACTCTCCAGGTCGTGACGACATAATGGACCTTCCGAGATGGGTCCAATCTGTGGTAAGAGAGGAATGGACATCAGAGGTGTTTGATGTAGAGCTAATGAAGTACCAGAACATTGAAGAAGAGTTGGTTCAAATGCTTCAAATAGCAATGGCATGTGTGTCTCGAGTGCCCGACATGAGACCAACAATGGAGGAAGTCGTAAGGATGATCGAGGATATCCGATCATCTGACTCGGGAGCTCGACCATCATCAGAAGATAACAAAGCCGGGGACGTGGATGGGGACAATGACTTGGATACTCAGACCCTGTAATTGTTCTTTATTTAACAGAGTGAGTTGTTGTCTTTGTGTGATGAATTCTTTATATTTGGAGGGTGTTATTGTTGTAGGTTTTGATTGGTTTTGTTTGTATTTTCTCTTGTAATAACCATGTCAACCATTATAAAGTAGCCATGCTGCTGTTTCTCTTAGTTTCATTCATTTGTTGTCAAGTTTGAGCTGTGAATTTCATTTTGGAACACTAGTCTTGCTACAATGGAATGTGCAAAATCCTTTGCAATAGCTACAATGAACATGTTGGGTTAAAATATCATTTTTTATTCTCTGGAATTTTATGTACATTTTATTTTGGTTTTAGAGACTTTCACATGTTAAATTTTAAGTAATTAAAGAAGTCCAAAAACTAAAATCCAACAAAATGAAAGTCTAAAGCTCAAAATGGTATTTATAGCCATATAATTTTGCCAGCACAACCTTTGATTATTGACTTACATGTGCTCATGATTATTGACTTTTGGCATAATTGCATGATTATTGACCTTATAGCAATAATAAATACCATGACTTTTGATTTTATTTTAGGATTATAATATAAAGTTGTTAGAGATTCATTATGAATCTAGCATATGTTTTCAACGTTAATATTATATGACAAATACCGAATGATGATTCAAATTTATTTCATTTTTAAGTTTAACCATAATTTGTTTGTTTTTTTTCTTTTTTGTTTTCTTTTTGGGCCTAAATTGGAGGAGACCATAGATGAGCCAAATACCGATTTTTGGGAAGAACTTGTGATTATAGTGTTCAACCGAATTTTTATTAAATAATAAAACCATCCGACAATCGCTCTTTCAATTAAAGTTTAATCATAATTGGGAAGGATTCAACTCATCTATTTATTTATGAGTATACATTTACGTTGGTTAGCCAAATTTATACTTTATAGGTGAAAGTAAAAATAAGGTAAACATTGAGATATGCTTTGGTTGTGTTAGATTAGATACCCAGAGACTTTTTTTCTAATATTGTATAGATGTTTGAGACAATAAAAATGAAATGATTACATGCAAATGAAAATATAACAAAGAGAATGATTATAATATGTGTTTGAGCGAAGAAAATGGTTATAGAAGGAAATCGTTATTTATGTTTGAGGTGCAAATGATTATTACGAGGAAACCATTCTTTATGTGGGAGGACTATTGTCTATGTTTAGGATGCAAAGAATTATTATGAGAGAACCATTGCTTATATGTTGGGTGCAATGAATACTATAAGAACAAATTATTAAATACGAGAGAAATAAAAAGTAGTTACGATGAAGAATGAAATTAGGAAGAAAATGAATTGTAATAATTAAAATAGAAAAATGGTTGAAGAGAGAAAAATGCAAAAATAAACCTTTTTTTAGTTGATCATACTTAAGACCATAGTGATTCAGATCCATAAATTTTTTCGTTATAAAAATATATCTTTGTTGATGAAAGTTGACTGAAAACACTACTATAATAAAGAGAAAATTATATTTTTAGTACAAGTTGGGAGAAGGGGATTACAAATATCGATTCTAGAGATCGAACCCGTGACTATGGTGTTGAATTGGATTTTCATCAAACAATGAAATTACTAGGTCACTATTGGGTTTGAATCGCACACTCGATTTAATTAAAATCATAAATAAGAGAATGATAAAGTGACAATTCTGGTTTCGCTAAAGCAAAACTCCACTCTGATTAGGCGAAATGTGTGTGATTCTCAAAGGTTATGCAAGTATACACAATCTTGTTGTAGCAAGTTTTAATGTAAGTAAAAGTCATCTCCACAAGGATTAGTTATTAATATCATGCTTGCGAAATTAGGAGAGTCAAGTAACAAGTGAAAATAGTTGTGACGGAATTAAACTAAGCGAAATAAACGTAAGGTTACTTGAACTAAGGTGAAATACATCGGAAGGAGAGTAGGACTTTTAGAGAGTTTCGCTTAGGCAAAGCAACACTAGCTAAGAACGAACCACTATTGGCTTCTCTTTGCCTTTCTCAAGCACTAGAAAATCGCTCTCTTGAGCTCCTGGTTCAGTTTCTCTAGGGCTTCGCATAGGCGAAATTACTCCTACTTTCCTATTTTCCTCCAACGAACAACTTAGCTACTCATAACGCGAAATAAATGCAAGACAATTTAAAAGCAATAAATCATTTTCATTCAAAGCATGAAATAACGTTTAATACAACCTATGCTACGGCGAAAATAAACAAGTAGTAAAAGAGGAACAAGGTTAAGAAGAAGTCTGGTTGAAATTGTAAAACAACAACTTCGTTTGGCTCTGGCAAAACTCTATTAACTTCGGCTAAACTACGGCTACACTAAGGCTAAACTATAAAGCAACTGGAAATGGGAAAAAATAACTAAGCTACGGCTCAATCTCAGAAATGGTAATCGAAAAATGGAAAACACGACGGCGGAGACCCTAGTGGGCGACGACCCTTTACAATGAAGAGGGAGGACGCGATTTATACTCCAGCCTCAAGCGACAATGTCTGCACCACGCTCCTGACATTTGCAAGCATGATCAACTGTCCCCTTGGGACCGCATCTGACACGCTCTGCTCCACAATCAACGTTCACGTCCTCTACCAAAGTGTTCGGTAAGCTGGGATCACATCCTTCGCTGGAATTAACTTCGCCAAGGCGACATAGTTGTCAATTTGCTCGCTTCGCTACGCTGTGGATTGATTGGCTGGTTTATTCACTTGGCTAGCACTTTCAGTTAACAAGCTCCTCTTCTGAGTGAATTTTGCTTCGCTCCATCAAGAACGTTGTAGACAAACTAGCAAATATCAATTCTTTTTAACATTTAATAGTTTGCACATATTCAAGCATATTTTGCTACAACAAAACCTCTAAAATGCATCATAATCAGAAAACTAAAGGATGTTTCGTTTAGACATAACTTATGGTACGATGGCATAACAAAACCTCTAATATCAATTATCCCAAAGAGACCACTAACTAGTTCATTTCTACCCACAAGAAAAACTAACGATAATGCTAATCCAACAAGGAAAGCAAATTATTTGAGCTACGATCTTGACTGAAATGAATAACTACAATTTCCCTCAACTTTGGGGTGGTTTGATAGACTTATATAGGGTAATCTAATGTCCATCTCCACAAACCAGAGTGTGACTACACGTACAAATAAGAAAAACCAACAACAAAACTAATCCAATAAGAAAAGTAAATCATTCGAACTATGGTGATCTTTACCAAAATGCAGAACCAAAGCTCCAACATGACAGACCGAAAAATTACTAGTTTCCCCAACTCTAGGAGTGGTTTAGTCGACTTTAGGGGTAATCTAACGTTCATCTCGAAGACCGAAGAGTAAGATAACACCTACAAAGGGGTTATCTTTTCTTCACCACGAAAAACTACATGAACGTTGATGAGGACATCAACAACTCCTCATCAGAGCCCTCCAAAAGTCTAGATAGAATTTTCCTTTCTTTAAAACTTAGAGAGAAAACGATCCTCGTTATTATTTAAAATAAGTTATAATTCAAATTAGATATATATAAATTTAAATCTTTTTTAAAATCAACATACATAGGTTTGTGAGTTTTTCATGTATAACAAAAATAAGCTAAAAAATTGTATTTATAGCATAAAACTGAAAAATAATTGCACATATACCAAAAATGGAAAATAGTCATGGAGTAATCAACCGATTGAGTTCAACAACTGTTAATTGATTGAAAGTAATAGTGATTGAGTTTAATCACCGTAATTGATTGATTCAATCGAATAAAGGTGAAGAACCTCAGGCACTTAAAAAATGATTGAATACAATCAAATATTGATGATTGAGTTTAATCACTCGGAATTTATACCAACTTTAAGGAGAAATTGATATAAACGAATTTTTGACAATAATGTGCTATAATTCTTATAGGGGTCATAAAGTTGATATCGAGAACAAATTTCCATTTCTTTTCCCATAAACTTCATACATAATAACCACTAGATTATAATTTTAAATGGGTTTAAATCTCACATTCGTGAATACATTTATTGTTTTTTCTTAAAAAGACCCGGTACAACAATAATATTTAAAAATTTAAAAAGTATAACCTACGACTTCTTAGTCGATGATACATGTTTTAAGTTCACATTGGTATGTCTAATAAATTTTTAATATTACAATTTTATATTTAATGGATTCTTTAACTTACAATTTTCTCTCAAATTCATTTCTTAGATACAAATTTGAATTTTATGTTTAATATAAGACTAAATAGATATAACAAAGTTTATGAATAAATCTAATTTAATTATATGTCTATTTGTATATGCTTCAATCTTGATAAAATTTGAAATTTCAACTCTAATATTTATACTTTTAAGAAATCATTACAAAAAAAAAACATCTTAAGTTGACTAAATATTGTTCTTTTAGATAATTACTAATTTTAAAATATCTACTCATTTTAAATTCTAATACATTGATGATATAGTTAAGACTTAAGAGCACACATTAATGGATGAGAAGTTGAGGGAAAAAAATATGGAGTAAAATTAATCTTATGTTTGTTTAGGGTGAAATACAAATTCCCCCAACCCCATATTATAATCTCTCACTCCAACATCTCATTCAAACTCCACATTTTAACCTCTCATTTCAATCATTTCTTCAAACAACCTTATCTAAATAATGAATAGAGCACGGTCCTAGTTAATAAAGATTGAAAATAACAATAATAATAAAGAAAAAGAAGAGAAGTTCATTACAAAAATAAGAGTTACAAACTTTGAAGTAGCAACATACTCTCTTATAATGAAAAACTCTCTCTATTTTTATCTCACACCCTCACTCAGCTAGATATGGGATGTCTTGAAAATTTTGGGATAATTTGCCAATGAATGACATCACTTATTTATAGTGCACATAAATTTGGACTCCAAGTAAATCCTATGGTCATAAATTGGCCTCTTCTAAAAAAAAACATAAATTGGCCACATCTCACCTTGGTAATATCAAGTAAATCATGTTCTCAAAATTTCCACAACTTTTCTTTGGACAATGTGCATATCTAGATCTTTCTTCAACAATCTTAGCCCAAGTGTGTTCTTCACCAATCTTACACAAATTGTGTTTTAGAATTCTCTTTATTAATCTTGGACAAAATGTGTTTTAGAATTCTCTTCACCAATCTTGAACATATGTGTATGATCTAGAACCTTCCCTGACTATCTAGGATAAAATTGAATAATCTAGCATATTCCAATTTAATTTAACATAATCCACTTACAACAACTTTATTCAAACAAGATTTTTTCGCAATCTCTCTTACAAATAATCTTATTCAATCAATTTTTTTTTATAACTACTCATTCAAATATATATTCAAATCAATCAATTTTTCCACTTGCACTCAACTTTTTCAAAACCAAACAAGCCCTAAAAATATTTGAATATAAAATATACAATGAAATTAGGTTTTAAAAGGTATTTTACCCTAAAAAAAGTAGGTCGCTTTTAAAAGAAAAGACGAAAAAAGCTATGTAAAAAAAGAGTAGGGATTGAAATTGCGGTAAAAAAAAAAAAAATGGTGGATTTGGTATCGCTATAAATAATCAAAGTCTATCATTTGCTTCTGGATTTGCGATTGGCGAAGTTCTTCGGTCTCTAACATTCTCAATTCCCACAAATAATCAGAGGCTAAAGAGACCGACGAACAACCACAGCGCTTTCTGGGGGCCGCCGTCGATCCGCTTTCAAACCCGATTTCCTTCTCCACCGCCCGTTTCAGCCGCTCCGGATCTTCATCCCCTTGTCCATCGCAAACCCTTTTGTTTTCTCAAGGTATTTCTTTCGATTTCCCCCTTTTCCTTCCGTTCCGTGTCGATTCTCTTTGCTAATCGCACGACCCTTTGTTTGTTCTGTCATTCGTTTGATGGGTTTTCGTTTATTTGTGTAGATCATGGCTTCCAAGCGTATTTTGAAGGAACTCAAGGATTTACAGAAGGATCCGCCCACATCTTGCAGCGCTGGTATGATTTCAACCCCCGATCTCTCTATTTGGCGACTTATTTTGACCCCTTTGTTTGAATTTTGCTGCTTTTGTTTTTGTTGATGAGAATGGATGAATTGGGTTCTGTTTATTGGTTGTTTTTTAGATGTGGGGTGGATGATTTCAATATCTGCCTTCTTAATCATTGATATATGGTTTGAACAGTTGAGCTATGATGTGTTTTTCATTAGCAGATGGTGTGGTTTTGTTGTTGACCTTTTGATCTATCTTGATGTGATGATGTTTTGTTTCTAGTTGTGAGATTGGGATGTTTGTTTGAAATTATTTTGTTTTTGAGGATAGGTCCTGTTGCTGAAGACATGTTCCATTGGCAAGCGACCATTATGGGACCATCCGATAGTCCTTATTCAGGAGGTGTTTTTCTTGTCAATATCCATTTTCCTCCAGATTATCCTTTCAAGCCCCCCAAGGTGAATGATGTTTGTCTTCCCTTTTGTGCTCTTAATGATTTGTGTTTGATGGTTCTATGTTTATTGTCGCCTTTTGGTTGGTAGAGGATTGAGGTCTCCAAGATATGCTCCCTTGGAGGATCCTCGTTCGAACACCATGAGAGAGCTTAATTGTAAAATCCAGCTCTGATTCTCGGTTATAAAAAGAAAAAGAAAAAGAATAGGACCACTGAATGATTGTGGTGTATTGTTGTTCAGGTTGCTTTTAGGACCAAAGTGTTTCACCCAAACATCAATAGCAATGGAAGCATTTGTCTTGACATCCTTAAAGAACAGTGGAGCCCTGCACTTACGATTTCTAAGGTTTGTTTGGCCTTTTCTTGTTGGTTTCACTCGTTTTTTATCATTGTGGTGTTTGAATTTTGAATAATTATTAACTATTTTTGTGATGTTTGAGATCTATGTGCTTCGACCACGGTAAAGTTGTGTGTGGCATGGATGCCATCTCCCTGAAGTTCCCTATTCAATGGAGAATCTTATAACACTGAGTTATACTGAAAAATTCAAGACCTTGGTTGTATGACCTTTAATGTGGAACATCATATTTCAATTTCTGTTCTTTGTCCCCAAGGGGTGGCGAGTTGGTTGAAGACTTGGGCTTTGAAGGTGTGCTCCCCTTAAGGTTTCAGGTTCGAGATTCACTTGTGACATTAATTTGTAGACACCTCTCATGTCTCCATTCCTTCGATGTCTCCCGGTGCCTGGCCTAGGGACGGGCGTGGTTACAAAAAAAGTTTATGCTCTTTGTCTCTTTGGTTGTTTGGTTTCTGCTCTTTGTCTCTTTGGTTGTTTGGTTTGATTGCGTAAATAATCGGAAGTGGGAGGTTTTTCCTTTTCATGTTGATAGTTTATGCACTGGGCCTATTTTGTGAGAAAAATGCTGTCTTTCATCACCAACTAGAGCCCACGTAAAAGGTAAAGGAACATACACAAAATGGCTTCCAATTCAGCTGAATCTGACCCAACAAATAATTACAAAAATACTTGGTAACCGAGGCCTAAGGAGAAACAAGGAATCTAATGACCAACCAAATATCATCTAGAGATCTTTTATTCTCAAATTTTTTTGTTGTTTCTCTCACCCCAAATAACCCACAGAATAGCACAAATCATATCCTGCCAAAAGAACCATTTTTTTTTTTTTTTATCAAGGAATAAAATTCCATTTTACATAAGAAACTTACATTCTTGTTGACTCTGTTTATTTATTTTCTAGAAATGTTAAAGTTAAGGTCAGAGACCAATAACTGTAACCCTCCCCGAGAGAGTGAAACTAAACATTAATGGTACTTTGTTTTCATGAATCAGGTCCTGCTCTCCATATGCTCATTGCTGACCGATCCAAACCCAGATGACCCTCTTGTACCGGAGATTGCACACATGTACAAGACTGACCGAACCAAGTATGAATCGAGTGCACGAAGCTGGACTCAGAAGTATGCAATGGGTTGAGACGTTTCCGTAGCATGGTGTTGATGATGGATGGTGCTGATCGTGGTATCTTGGGCGTAGAATCCTATCGTATTTTATTGTTTCTTCAAATTATTTGGGCTGTGTAGGTTTCCAAAAAGAAAGAAAAAAAAAGTCTTATGGTGTTTTTTACTTTGGCACTGAAAAAGTTGCAAGCATGGCTGTTGTCAAATTAACTGGATTGAGCAATTCCACTTTGTGGGGTTTTGATGCAAGCAGCTATTTATCTCATATTCTCAAGTATTGCTCATTTTTTCACACCTGTGTTATTTACTTTGCTATCTAGAAAAAAAAAACATTTTCAATATCCAACCATTATTTTCAAATTTTTACAAGGTAGTTCAATTTTTATTATTATTATTTTATTTAACCAAAATTTGTTTGTTTATACTTTTGAAATTTTGTTGAGAAATCAAGCATGGTCATAAATGTACTATAGAAATTGTGAAGAAGCTGGCATCAAAACCTTCTCATTTATAGCAGAGGAGGACCAGGACTGGAGAAAAAACCTCCATATAAGAGTGTTTTCATCCACCAAAACATCATTATTTATTCATCTTCAGTGCTGTTTTAGCTAAACTAGTGTCTTTTGGAGCTTGAATGTTTAAAATTGCCTTGTTTATCAACAAGGAGCTAAATAAATTTTTTTTTTATCTTCATTGATAATTTGTCTGCTGGGAGCTTTTCAAATTTGTTTCTCTAAGCCCAAATTTTCCACTGCAAAATGGTAGCAATCTCTAGCTTTCTTGGTCATTTAGCAATCCCAGTGGATATGAACGCTGTTCTCACGTTTTTTCCTACCATAAATGTTGTATTAGTATAATATATCTTTTGTCGAAGACTTCTCACCTTTTCTAAGGTGCGACAAAGATGACAAGATCGAAATATTTGCTTTGACTTACTGACGAGTCTTTAACATCTTTATAATTATAAGATATTTAAGTTACTCTCAGACTCTCTCCTAGAATCTCATATTTTTTAATATGATATTAGATCTTAGGTGAGTTATTGGTTCTCCAAATTTCAATTCAACTCACATGCTTAAACATCTTTTTAATATGATATAAGCTAAAGCGAGTATTTCAATCCACAAATTTGGATTTAATCAAAGATGACATTTCCTATATGACGTTATCTTGTTACCGGTTTGAGATTCTCAACTTGTGGCCTTTATTTTACATTGGAAATGTAAGGAGTTAAAAGAGATACGGGCTACTCCCACAACTAACAATTAATTTTAAGGTGAAACCTCATGTTATTTAATAGATTTTAGGGGGTGAGGCCATGTATGATGCATTTGAGATTTTAGCATTGGGAGAGATTTTGGATGATGTATTTGAGATTTTAGCATTAGGAGGGATTTTGAGCTTTGAGAGTTCCACACAGGTCTAATGGCAACATAAATATATACCTAATGATTAGAAGACATGAATTTAAATATTTTATCATCAGTTGTGTAAAACTCAAAAAACAAAAATTAATTGAAATATATATATAACAGTAAAATTATTTGATAATCATTTGACTTTTTATTTTTTATTTTTAAATTTTAAATTTATTTTCATTCCAAGAATATATCTTTGTTTGAAAGTAGGTGAATCATAACCAAGTTTTAGAAATTAAAACAAATTTTCATAAATTACTTGGTTTTTTATTTTTTATTTTTAGTTTGGGAAGACGTAAAAAAAATCATACAATAGAGTAATAATTATAGGCTTAATTTTTAAAAATAAAAATACAAAATAGTTATTAAAATTGAATTCAAATAATCCTATTTTTGTAGGATTAGCATAAACTAATAATATTTATTAATCAATTTGGAGTTATGTCGAAATTGACATACAACCCAAATTCAGGTGGTTTAGATCCGGTTTGATAACCATTTAGTTTTTAGTTTTTAAAATTTAAGGTTACAACAACTATTTTATACTATATTTTTTCTTACTTAGATATCTACTTGTTACCTATATTTTTAGAAACTAAACTAAAATTTAAAAATAAAAAAAGTAGCTTCAAAAATCTTGTTTTTGTTTTTGAAGTTTGATTAGCATTTACATCTGATTAAAGGAAAGATGAATACAGTCTAGGAAAATAGAAAGCATTATAATGAATTTAAGTAAAAATAAACTTAAATTAAAAAAAAAAAAAACAATAAAATTAGTTATCAAAAGGGAACCTTAATTACTAGCTAATAATACATTAATTTTTGTTAGAATTATCTAATCCCATCTATAAATAAACTCCCATGGATATTCAAGGGTGCGAAAGTAAATGTCTTCACTTATGGAGGTGCTCCAACCTCTTTTTTTGTTTGTGTTTTTAGTACGAATTTAGGGAGGGGACCAATATATGTGATTAAAATGATTCAATAAATTTTCAATGGTCAACATGCACATAACAAAGTGAATAAAAAACCGTCCAATAAAATGGTGACGTGTTGATTATTTTGATTAATAGTAATCTATTTCAATTTTATATTCACGAATTTGAGTATGAAAATCGATATTTGACTCTCATATATTATTTTAGAGCAACATTGTTCTTTAGGTAGAGTTTGTTGGCCCACTTCCTTAATTTATATTTAAAATATTGAATAAGACACTAAATTTTCAAAAATAATAGGTACGTCATTTTTTTAATATTCATAACTGTCCGAGCTAGCTTTCACGCACCTTGATTAGTGTCACGGGACATACCGCCCGACCCTATAACATTTGGATGCCAAGAAAATTCGTAGAAAATTAATTTCTAGGTAGGTGATCACCATTGATTGAACTCATCACCTTATGCATCTCAAAGTCCTCTTTGATTTCCATGATGGTTAGTTAAGTGTAAAGACCCGACCCAGAACAGGGGTCTAAACCTAGATCCTTACTAAGAAATGCACTTTAAACCGAACACAAGATAACTACTATCATTAACAATCTTAAACAAAGTTTATTCTCATTTGAAAACAGAATGCAAAACATAGTTTAAATTGAAGGAAACGGTTGTCGGGGGCACCCCTTGAAAATAGTAAGAACGATTAAACAATTTAAAATTATGTCTTCCTAGGTTGAGCAACATTATTTGCGGAAATAGGAGCTTATTATGTTATGAAAACCAACTAAACCTATCCCATGATCAATCAACCACCACAGTACATCATGTGGGTACCTGCAGACACACCACATAAGAAAAGAAAAGGGGTGAGTTCATAAACTCAGTAAGAATCTCTACTAAACTATTAACCAAACTTTTGGGCACGAGACCCATGCAGTATTGGACATAAAACCCCACAAGCAAGATTTTGGGCACGAAACCCCTGTTTGGGCACTAAACCCCTCATAGCAAATTGGGCGAACCTCTCATACAATTTGGGCGAACCCCTCATAAGAATTGGGCGAACCCCTCATAACAATTGGGCGAACCCCTCATAATAGTTGGACGAACCCCTTATAACAATATCATTATTCAAGCATTCAACACATGCAAATAAATTCTCGTGCAATACAACACCTACCAGGTAACAATCAATAAAACATATTATATTTATCTAGCATGCTCTCTTTTAACACATATCAAATTGTACGGAAAATACCCTTACCTTGGCCAAACTTCCCAAGATTCAACGATCCAACTGAAAAAGGGCTACTCCTAAGCCTTTACCAACTTTCGTGACCTAAAACACACAAACGGGTCAGAACCAGCACCTTAGACTGCCAAAAACGAACTCAGAACGTCGAAATTATCCAAAATTGAGGCTCTGGAATTTTTGGTCAACGACGGCGGCAACGGCAGCGCGTGAGTCAGCGATGCGCTCGGCAGGCTCGGATCGAGTTCGAGACACGCGTCGGCCAGCTGAGGCGCGGACAGCCGGTTCGGACAGATCCAGCGATCGAGCAGCTTCGGGTCAAGGTTCAGACCGGTCGTGAGGCTCGTTGCTGGCTCGGGCTAATCGAACGGCAGGCGTGCTTCGGTCGGAGGTTCGGGAGGCGCGTGCGGCTTGGAGTTTGGTCCGGGCGGATCCTCGCGCACGCGTTGCTTCGGTTTCTGGCTCGGTGGATCTGGCGGCTTTCCGTGCTTCGGAGCTAGGCTCAGATCTAGGTTAGGATTCGAGCCTCAGGTCTGGTTCCAGCAGCTGAAAATCGCCCAAAACTCCTGTTTTTCTCATGTTTTCGCCGAACGAAGTCGATTTTCAGTCCGATTTCAATTAATTGATCAATAAAATAAAACTAACCTTTTCCAAATCCAAATCTTGATTTTAAAGTCGCTCGGGATGTTTTAGGTTCCAATTTCTCACACAAAAAGCTCCAAAACTGATTTTAAAGACATTAGTATATATCTAATTATTATAAATTCAAATCTCCATACTCCTAACTTTTATAATTTTGATTGACGAGAGATGTGGAATGAGTTTATGATCAATTTTTTTTGAAATTTAACTATATTTAGGGTAGGTTATGAGTAACTCATATTTAGGGGAGGATTTTTTTAATAAAGTTTATCGGTTTAATTTCAAAATAATAATAACAATAATACTTTCTTTTAGTATGGGAAAAATCTGTTAGTTGAGTTGAGTGTTGAACTGATTTACAATCAAACAATAAAATTATTGCATTACTGACGAATTTAGTATAATAATAATAATAATATCATTTGCAGTAAACTATTAAAAAATATAAACCACCGATTGAGTCAGTAACACAAATTTAAAAAAATAAAATAAAAATCAATGACTTGTTAGTTCAATATCGAACATAGACAAAGTTATTTAAAAAGAAGTTGTAGGATAAAGAAAAACATGCTACAGAAAAATGTGTCGAGTTCTATTAAATTTCTCACCGTTTTCGTCTGAAAATTTTCCAACGCTCCATTTTTGTTCCACACCCAAATCCAAATCTAGGGCAAATTTTCCATTCATTTTCCGCCATTTCGATTCCCAATTGAGGGAGCAAAACGAAAGAGATAACCCGTTTTCCAAATTCCATTACCCTTTCTTCAAAATCCATCACCAGAAGAAGGTTCTTCCACAAAATCTGTCATTTTCCACCATTTCTGGTTGCGATCATCCTCCGCGGGGCACTGAATCGTCTCGAAGCTCCAATTCGAGGGGGGGTTTTCGAGGGTAAATTCTTGTTTCATTGATGGGATTCTTCTGTTTTATGTTTTAATCATCCTTCAGATGTTTGTTTATGAATATGATGAGATGCCCTTGATTTTATTTGATTCATTTATGCCATTATGAGTTTTAAATTTTTAATGTTACGTTCATATGGTAATTGGTTCCTTTGTTTATTTGTTTTGATGATTAACGAACTTTGAAATTGACAGGATTGAGGTGATTGTAGTTTGCCAACCGTTTTAACTGCTGGGATTGCATTAGCACTGTGAGTCTTATTTTGTCACTTTCCCTGAATTTATAACCTATCTGTGAAATGGAAATATTTTCAATGGAAAAGGAGTTAAAATGTTATGTTTTCTTCCTTTTATATCTTATGGTTAATCTGATCATTTTCCCTTGTTTCAGGCTGACCTGTGAGACATAGGACACTTCAAAAATCTGCACTTGGACCATCAAAATCAAATGGGACTTTGTTCTAGTAGGGTAAGAATCTCATCGGACCACCAATATACAGTTAACTGATTGGTAATGAGGGGAGTAGCCCACATTTCTTATAAAAATGATGAGGACTCCTCACCTTTCCAATGTGAGACAAGATGAGGATGTCAACACTGAATGTTGGTAAACTAAAATAAAAGGCTTTGTACTACTTTTAATTTAGTGATGTAAGTAGAGTAGTATTTTATGGTTTGTATTTTATGAGTTTTAATTGTGTTTCTTCCTTGAACTTTTTAATCAATTGTGAAACTTGTGTAGAATGTGAATCATGACAAATATGGACAAGAGCAAGGCTGTGGCCTGTGGATTTGAACATTGATGATTAAAAAAAAGGTTTAACTACAAATTTGGCCCCTATGGTTTTGAGAAATGTAGAATTTTGTCCCTATGGTTTTAAATGTTAAATGTTAGAATTAGTCCCTATGGTTTGATAAAACCTTCATAAATAGTCCTTGCTTATCAAACCATAGGGAGTGTTGGAGATACTCACCTTGTGGTGTCCCACATTGGAAATGTGAGGATTTTCCAACATTTTTATAAGAGATATGTGTTACTCCCCTCATTGCCAATTGGTTTTGAGGTGGAACCCTATATTATCTAATATGGTATCAGAGCTCCATATGGGTTATTAGTCCCTCAAATTCCGATATAAACAAAAAATTCGGATCCGATCCGACCCTATCAAAGTAAGCCTAAGCGGTTATCGGTCCACAAATTTAGATCAAATTCAAGATGACCTTCCTGATATGGCTGCCATCTTGAGGGGATATGTTGGAGATACTCACCTTGTGGCAATTATCCTACATTGGAAAGGTGAAGATTCTTCTCTTTATAAGAGATATGTGTTACTCTACTCATTGCAAATTGCTTTTGAGGTGGAGCCCCATATTATCTAATAAGGACTATTTATGAGGTTTTATTAAGACAAATTTAAAAACATAGAGACGAAGTTCTATCTTTCTCAAAATAGACCAAATTTTCAATTTATAGGAAGGAACGATTAACTGTAGACTACAGTTGAAGATGGGCTAGGGCTAGGCTCAAGTTATGAGGGATATGTTTGCTCATCCTGCCCTGATATTTAGAGTTTGATTTGTAAATTAGAGTATTTGATTTGTAAATTAGATCTTTTAACTTTCAATATGTTACTTGTGGAGTGGGAGGAGGTTTCCAAAGACTTGATTCATGGGGGCTTAAGGGTGGGTAATTTGTGAGATCACAACAAAGGCTTATTGACTAAGTGGTTTTGACATTTTCTTCATGATTCCACTTTCCTTTGGCATAAGGCTATTGCGAGTAAGTATGAATTGTTTCCCTTTAATTGGATGGCGAATGGTCAAGACATTCTAGAAACCCATGGACATTATTATTGAGCTTCCATCTCTTTTCTAGTCTTATTTCTAGAAGGGTGGGGATAGGAGAGACGCCTTTTAGGAAGATAGATGGTTGGGGGATAGTCCTCTCTACTTGTTATTTCCTAATATATTCCATTCATCCCTTATGAAATATCGTTGTGTGGCGGATGTTTTGGCTAATCTAGTGCATCATCCTGTAGACGTACGGTCTTGTCACTTTACTTTCCTGATTGGGGAGATTTTTTTTGTGTTCCTAGGCATAGGGATGTTGATGGTTGGGACCCTAATCCTTCTGAGGGGTTCACGTGTCGGTCCTTCTTCAATCGCCTTGTCAATTCTTACTCTTCTTTAGCGGGGCTTCGATCATTGCTTCTTTGTGGAAGGTAAACATTTCAAAGAAGGTGAGGTCTCTTACTTGGTAGGTTATCTATGACAAGATTAATGCCTTTGATAGGATTTTGCGATAGGCCCCTTCCTTTATGGGGTCTGTGTGTTGCATTTTGAGAGGATCTTGATCATCTTCTTTGGCATTGTGAGATGGCCTCAGTATGAAACTGTTTCGCAATAGAAAGACTAAGAGATTGCAGAGAGATGATTGTGATATTGTCTACTTCCCCTCTTTTTTCGTGAGAAATGGGTTTTTATGTGGCAAGCTGACATGTGTGTCATCTTGTGGGGGCTTTGAAGAGAGAAAGAGAAACAATATATTCTTTAGAGGAATTGAAAAAACAATGGGTGATGTGTGGGCCTAGATTCAATCCTACTAGTGTTGGTGTGATGTTTTATGTATTTTTACATAAGTATTATGTTTTGTCATACATGTTTATACAAATTTAGAAATTTTATTGTGTTTTTAAAGAAAATTGATGCTTACGCTCATACCGTCTCGAGGCTTATGCCTCGCCTCTTCGAGAGGAAAAGTCTCGAGGCCACCTTTAGCCTTTTGAACATTCTTACTCTTTGAGCTTCTGTTTTTAAGCCATTTTATAAGATTGTCATCTTTGTTTTTTCTTCTACCACATCGATCTTCTTCTCTTTTTGGATTTTTAAAAACCTCTCCTTTCTTTTCTGGTTCAAGATCTCTAATTCTGTTTTCCTCCTTTCCCAATCTGCATCACTCCATTTGCTTTAGACATTTGCCACCATCCCATTTGAAATGATTCAAGAAGCGAATCAAAACGTTCACATATTCTCTGCCATTGCATCTAACCTCATGACTACAATCGACTCCCTGGCTAGAGCCTAGAACAGATGAAACCGCTCAGATACCAATTGATTAGAACCAAACTATATTGATAATGAAATACCGAAAATTACTAGATAAATCAAAATTTTCATATATACTTGGGCCCTCCCATTCTTTAGCTCTCTCAAGAACTAAATGAAATTGGCCAAACTATTTGATATCTCACTCATTCCCTCACCTTCTCTATTTATAACTAATTTCCCTAACAAACTCTCAACTAATTGCTCATACACTCCTATACTGTTCATAATAACAATCCTATCATGTTCATGAACAATGATCTAACTGGCAAACTATTTCAACGTTCTCAGGCCGCTTTCATAGATGACGACTCTGTGCATCATGCTGAGTTTGGTGCTGGAAATGTACATCTCATCACAACCCAAGAAGGTTGGGACCAAAAGTTGGAAGAAGCCCGTATGGGAGGCAAAATTGTAAGATTTCATTAGTTTATATTTGAGTTATAGATAGGCAGTGCTTTATTTTCATTTAGTTAGTTTGATCAATTAAATTATTTAGTTCCTAAGTTTTGTATTCACTGTAACTTTAAGTATACTGTATATCTTCTTTTCTCATAATCTTAAGAAACATGCATTGGATGAGTTGGATGGTGCTGATTGGTAAAGCATACTTCAGATAGATATATCTTTCCTATATAGTTAACAAGGCTTTGATGAAAAAGAGTTTATGGATTTAGGTTTGAACTTGAGAAATTAGTTATAAAAACTATTCACTCGAGCCTGCTTCCGTCATGCCCACCAACACCACCGTTACATTGATTTATTTGTTTGTTATGAATCTTTTTTATTAGTAAACACCAACTTTACATTCTTCAATTAATTTAACGAAGAATTATTCTATTACTATATAAAATAAAATATTGCTCAGCTCTATGCAAGGGAGGCAGCCATGATCCTCCCTTGCTTTTGGTACTGCAAACCCTTTTATCAAAATTTTATGTCTAGTGTTCTCATCTCATTCAAACTCCTTTTGCATTCCTTAACGGCTTAACCCACTTTCAGCATATATAGACGATGGGTTTAATCCTTTAATAATCGAGATGATCTTCGACAGGTGATTGCCAACTTCAGTGCAACATGGTGTGGTCCTTGCAAGGTGGCTGCTCCAGTCTACTGTGAATTGTCGGAGAAATACCCGTCTTTGATGTTCCTTTCAGTTGATGTTGATGAATTAACTGTGAGTAAAGTACAGTATCATTTATAAAAGGCTGTGTTCACTGTTTTTACTCATTCATCCAACTGTTGAAACGTTGAACTAAAATTATCTTCAATATTTGATTGATCGGCTATCTGCTAACTCTGCCATTTAAGTGACGTAGAAAGGGTTATTTATTTATTTGTGGGAGAATATAGCATTACAACTTGTTGAGTGGGAACTCAACTTTCAACCTTTAGTGAAGATCACTGATGTGTTAACTGTTGAGCTACGTTTATTTTGGATGGTGTAATAAAGTAGTCAGTTCTAGGCATGTACATTGATGTAGAACAGGTAGTCGGATCGATTTTATTTTTAATTTTATTCCTGGTTCATCGTACATTTGAAATACACTGTATTTTGCTATGAGTTGAGCATTCCGTATTCGATAAAAGTTTATTCTTCTGTTACAGAATGTCCTCTATGAGAACTTTATTGAACAACTTGCCTTTGCTTCTATTAGAGAGAATGGTTAAACGCTGCGTTTTGGTCTTTTTCCCTGTCCATTCGTTATTGGTTCGAGTCCTTTTTGCCTTGCTGTACTATTCCTATTTAAGCGACTACTATGGAATAAGAATTCATTGAGCTCTTGGGAATTTCTTATCTTCTTCGTCTTCTACTTATAATAAACTCCTCTATAGATTTTTAAGTTGGTACCACCAGAGGCTACGGTTGAAAGCAATCAACCTTCTCCTAGCAGCAGTATAGCTGCACATTTGGTTAGCTCGTCGTTTGGTCATCCTCTTAGCACCGTTTTCACGGTTAAACTTGATGAAAAGAATTACTTGCTATGGAGAGGTATGGTCCTTGCTATTCTGTGAGGGCAAAAAGTTGATGGGTTTGTTCTTGGTACCAAGGAACAACCAGCTTAATGTATTGACTCTATTGACGATGCTGAAGTTTACCCTCGATTTGAAAAGTGGCTTACGATTGATCAACCCTCTCGGGTTGGCTCTTTGGCTCGATGACTCTTCGCATAGGAGCACGTGTCGTCAATTTTTCAATCTCTAATGAGGTCTGGAAGGCTCTTGAAAAGGTCTATGGCGCCACAGGCAAGGCGCATATCAATCAGCTCAGAGGCGTTCTACATAATACTAAGAAAGGAACGACTACAACGATGGAGTATCTTTCAGTCATGAAATAGGCCTTAGAGAACTTAAAACTTGCCGAAGCTCCTGTTCTGTTGTCCGATCTGATCTTGTATTTTCTTGGGGTTTAGATTCGGATTACATTCCTATTATCAGCATGACTGAGAGAGTCAGGATCTGGATTCTTGGCAAGATCTCCATTAGATTTTGGTCACATTTGAAGGCATGCATGCTGACTCGTTTTATTCCCTCCTCTTCCGAGCTCTATTCTACCAGAACCGACTGCCAACTATGCTTACAATCGGCCTGGTTCTTATCACTCCAACAGTCTCAAGCTCCTCCTAATCAAGGGCGTGGTAACTCAGGCTTTGGTGTGTCGTGGTCAAGGTTTTCATGGCAGAGGTCCCGGTCGTTCAAATGGCCAACAGTCAGGTATCTATCTCCAAATACCATTATGAGCTGTGTGGTCATGATGGACATACATCTCCCTACCGAATCAACGGTTGGAGAATGCTCAATTTTAGTCCAAATGGGATGAGAAGCAGTACAGTTTAAGGCAATGTTTAACCATTCTCTCTAATAGCTTCTCATTTTTGTATAATTTACAGCCCCTCCCTCCATTCACCTCTTCATTAGATATGGTATTAAGATGATAATAAGTACACTTCTCAACATTCTCGGTCTCTTGCAGGACTTCAGCTCTTCTTGGGATATCAGAGCTACTCCCACCTTTTTCTTCCTCAAGGAAGGACAGGAACTCGACAAGCTCGTTGGAGCGAATCCAACCGAACTACGGAGGAAAGTAATTGCAATGGCGGATCGTTTGCCCCCCAATCAGATTTGACTTCTGGTAAATACCATATTGAAAGCCCTTGAGTTTCTTCCTTGTATTGTGGTTGTATGCCTTGCCATTTTTGTTTCTTCTATGTATAATGCTTCCCCTTTTCTATGTAGAAATTCTTTATTTTGAAACTATAGGCTCTGAATTATTATCCCTTTGCAAGAAAAAAAAAGGGATAGATCAGACCTTTTATCCACTTGAGCCCAAACTGTATTATAGGTTGTACAACTGTCTTCTTAAGCTTAAGTTTTAAGCATGTGTATCCTTTTGTTAGCCTTGAGTTAATTTCAGCCATCAATAAAAGTCCTAAATTATCACATTCAAAAACCCTAAACCCTAAACCCTAAATAATAAACTTCTAAAAAAGTAGTCATTCCCTAATTATCTATAAAAAAAAAAATTACTCTTTAAAAATTGAACTTGACAAAACCTAAAAATTTTGAGCACTAACTAACTGGTAATTTAACCTAATTTAAACTATATGTTAATATTTGGAGCGATTGTTTTGGAAAAAAAGTAGCATAAAGATGAAATTGAAACTTAAAAAACATATTATGGGCAAAGTAAGAAAGAAAGGCATAAATATTAGAAAATATATAGATAGTAAATTCTAGCATTCACATTTTAATTATAAAAACTTCTTTTATTTCATTGTAAATTATTTTCCATTACTTTCATCATTTTTACTTGATTAAAATGATCAAATTTATGTCAATTAGAGCATAACTCCACCGACATCTTGTAAAACCTAGTAAGCATGAGGTTATAGGTTCAAATCATCTTTCCCTCAATATTGTTGAAAAGAAAAAGAATTAAAAAATATCATCAAATTTATAGATTTAATTGAAATCATTCGTTTAACTTGATTGAATCGAGCTCTATATGATTTTTTCTAAAACTTTGACGACTATATATTTTATTTATTAATTTATTATTATTCATGAAAAATCATCTAAATATTAAGTACAAAACAATAGATTTAGCCAGGTAGAATAGCAGCAGATCTTTTTCTTTTGGATTGAAACAATTAGAAAGTGGAATGATCTGTAATTATTGAAAGGAACTAATGACCAAACAAATATGGTACTTTTTATCCATCAAAACTATAAAAGTATATCAGCTTTACTCAGTTCAGCTTAGCCTCTCCTTGTGATGTTATCGACCTTTTGGGTTCATGATCTGTGAGAAGACATCACTTGGCCTCAACTGACCCGAATCTTCACTAGCGAGGCTTCGACTTCCAATGCTCATACTAATTCCAGAGCTTCTCGAGTCCGTTATGTTTGCGTCGATGCCAGGGGAAGCATATGCATCCTTCTTCCCTTTGTAAACGATGTCGAGCTGATGCTGACCTTCTTCCATTTCCATCCTGCCGCTTTCTTCTGCGCTCTCTTGCAGCTGCAATGCAAACTCTAGATTCCAGAGAACGTCGCCCATTGACGGCCTGTCGATGCCCTGATCAGATACGCATTTCGTTGCCGTCTCTGCGAACTTCTTGAAACACTCGGATGCGATCTTCCCCTTTAGGAATGTGTCAGTTATCTGATCTAAAATGCCTTTTTTGTAGCAGTGAGCAGCATATTCCGCTAAACTCACTTGCTCCTTGGAGAGTGTTGGGTTTAAGGCTGGTCGAGCGCATAGGACTTCGAAGAGGACGACTCCTAAAGAGTAAACATCGGATTTGTAGGTCAATTGCTGTCGCCTAAAGTATTCAGGATCTAAGTATCCAAAACTACCTTTGACTACGGTGCTAACATGTGTATGATCCAATGTAGGACCAATTTTCGACAACCCGAAATCAGATACTCTTGCCACCCACTTATCATCCAAAAGGATGTTGGTTGTCTTCACATCACGATGAATAATTGTATGCTTGGCACCAGTGTGAAGATAATGCAGACCACGAGCAGCTCCAATGCAAATCTCGAGCCTTTGCCTCCAAGACAATGGTGGCTTGTGGGTCTTGTATAGATGCTCTCTAAGCGTTCCATGAGCCATGTAATCATAAACCAGTATCATTTCACAATTCTCATCGCAGTACCCAATCAACGAAACAAGGTGGCGATGGCGAAGCTTAGAAAGCATTTCGATCTCAGTTTGAAACTCATGCGCACCCTGCTCGGAAAGAGGGTTCCCACGCTTGATCGCAACTTCCGTAGTCCCACCATCAATTTGTCCCTTGTAAACCTTGCCAAAACCACCCACTCCGAGTATTAAAGATTCATCAAAGTCCCTTGTTGCAGCCTCGATCTCAATAAATGAGAAGTGGCGGCAAAGGTTGGAAGGCACGGAGGATGTATAGCTTCGAGTTGTGTTCGTCTTAGCAGATCCAGCCGAATGGGAATTTCCATACAGAGAAAGAGGGAGCCATCCTGATGGTCCTTCAACAATACTCGAATCCTTCCCACGCACACGGCGATCGCGACGTTTAGCAACAACAAAGAAACCAATGATAAGAGCTAAAACAACTGCACCACAAACAACTCCAGCAATAACTGCTGCATTATTCCTTGATTTACCATGAGACGACGCCGGCTTAGCTAATGATGGATCAATTATCTTCTCTTTCGCCGCAGGAAGAGGATTCGGCCCAGCAAGATTACCATTCGAGCTATTGATTTTGAATATCTCCACTCCGTTCAAGATCGCATCATTGTAATTGGGCGTCGACGACTCGTCTGGATGCAGTCCGAGCCATAAATCCTTCTGTGGACTTCCACCACCTGGAACCATAACCACATAATCCTTGTACACAGGAGTTTTAATTTTTCCACCAGCCCAAGCAACAACATCAGCACTATGCACAGCAGTTTGATTAGAGATAAAAATGTCAAAAACTCTTTGGTTAACCTTGGTGATAGTTGCAGCAATCTCACAAAAATGAAGCCTAACAAGGTAAAAGAACCCAGAATCAACAGGGAAAACCCATGACAAATTGTAATTCAAATTCACATTTCCATCAGGACCCATTGTTCTAGCAGTAGAGTAAACATCAACCGGCGCAACGTAAGCAGAAACGCCGCGCGGATAAGTTATAACCGACGAGTTTTGATCGATACTCACACTCACTCCACGTGCAGCAGCAAACAAATACGGAGAGTCGTCAAACCAAGACCTAAACAACCCCGAATCCGCGGAAGGCGAAATACCATTCCCCCCGACATTCAACCGATACACATTCTCAAGCGCGGTACCGTTATGGACCGTGAAAGGACTAGACTGCCCAACAACAAGGCTAGTATGACTATAAACATCAGGCATAGATACAATCTCAATCCCATTAACAAAGGCATGAGCCTTGGGATGAGTAGAAGATGGAACAAAATTCAAATCCAACGTTCCATGTTCGACATGAATCGAGTATTCCTTAACAAAATACGCAAAATTCAAAGCCTGAGCCGTTTGCGAGGCGCTGAAATTCGCAAGAAGCGTATGAGTTTGAGTTGAAACAGAGAAGCGAGCATTGAAGGCGTCGAGTCCGGCATAAGAAGACGGGTAGAAGTGGAGACGAAGAAACAGACGAGTCGGAGGCAGAGGAAATGTGTAAGTGAAATTGGAGTGAAAAACTCTAGCCGTCATGTAAGGGATTTGTGGAACGGTAGGATCTTGAGTTGCGGCCGGCGACGTAGTCGTGTCCCCCGTCGTTGGAATGTACTTGGAGTTGTCGTCGGTGGTCCATTTCTGGCGGTCGATGTCGATGGCTGTTGAAGAAGAGCCTCCACAATTGAGGAGGATTGAATTCTGTGATGAAATTATGGTGATATGGAAGAACAAGCAAAGGAAAGTGGAGATTGATGATGTTAAGGTAAATGGAAGATGGAGGTTGTGGATTTGCTTCATGAATCAGGTTGAGAAGTTACAGAAAATTGAAGCAAATTAATGGGGTTTTATTTGGGATGATCTTCAAACAATGGATTGAAGATGATGAGAAACAGAGAAATGAGTGTGAAGAAATGGTGGAAGAAGATGGTGCCAGACAACATTTGGTGGGGCTGCATTTTTCAAATTTGGTTGAGGAGTTAGATCGAGGAGTTAATTTGCGTAGTTAAAAATTGAGAGTTGTAATCAAGTACTAGTTTGAATGTGGCTTTTATGTAGAGAAGTTAGAGTTAGACATTTGTTTGAATGTGAATTTAAGATGGATAGTTATTTTAAGTAATTAAAAAGACAATGATTAGTAATAAGTGGTTCAAAATGAATTATTTAGAAGAGTGAAAAATGAAAGATTAAAAATGAGAAATTATTTTAAGTAATTATAAATGAATGGTTAAAAATGAGGAATTATTTTAAATAGAAAAAAATAAAAATTTAATTTGAGTAGTTATAAAAAGTTCGTTTGAATTTAATTTTTCAAAAAAAGTTAGTAAATTTTCAATTTAAATTTTCTTTTAAATATGACAAGCAAATGAGGTGTGATTATAATTTAAATTTCCACATTAAACTAAATAATATATATAAATAATTAGTTTAAATTTTTTGTGTTTAAATTAAGATATTTAAATGAATGGATATAGTTGTAGTAAGGTTGTTAGATAGTTTAGGATGCGTTTGATAATGATTTTTTTTTTTAATTTTTTTTTTAAAAAAATTTAAGCTTATTTTTACTCAAATTCTTTATAATATACTCTATCTTTCTTTAAAAAATAATGAATAACTAACCAAATTTTAAAAACATAAATAAGTTCTTAGAATTTTTTTTTTTTTTTTTTTTTAATTTTGTTTCTACAACTATAAATAAGTGTAGATGTCTAAATAAAAAAAATATATGGTAAGATAATTATGATAGACTTAAATTTCGAAAATAAAAAATTAAAAACAAAATAATTATCAAACGGGACTGTGCAAAGCAAAATTCTCGTTCTATTATTTTTGTTCCACATTCTCTTCCTCTTATG
Organism: Sicyos baderoa; assembly: GCA_037832685.1. NCBI lineage: Eukaryota > Viridiplantae > Streptophyta > Magnoliopsida > Cucurbitales > Cucurbitaceae > Sicyos > Sicyos baderoa. The sequence continues at coordinate 12,826,569 of JBBMEF010000025.1, forward strand.
TTGAGGGGAGTGTTCGCAATTGGAGGGAGAGTTTTTTATTATTGTTGACTTTTGTTTTTATTCACCAACATTATGTAGGAAGAATTTGAATTTATAATCTTAATTATTAAAGCCCCATTGATAACTATTTAGGCCCATTTGATAATTATTTGGTTTTTGGTTTTTGGTTTTTCAAATTTAAGTTTATTCTCTTTCAAATTTCCTACAATGTGCTTCATCCTTCCTACCATTTATCCATATTTTTTAAGAAAGTAGGAGAATACTAACTATTTTTTTTGTTTTTAAAAGTTGGTTGGTCTTCCATACTTTTTTAAGGAAAGATGTATACATAATAGAAATTATGAAATAAATTGTAGGAAATTTCAGAGAAAATAGGCTTAAATTTGAAAAACTAAAAACAAGAAACCAAATGGTTATCAAACAGGGACTTAGTTTTTAATTTTTGAAATTTAAGTCTATTCTCACTCAAACTTACTACAATGTGTTCCACTCTACCTACAATATATCTATCTTTCCTTAAGGAAGTATGAGAACACTAACCAACTTTTAAAAACAAAAAAAGTAGCTTCCAAAAATTTGTTTTTGTTTTTAAAAGTTGGTTAGTATTCTCCTACTTTCTTAAGGAAAGATTAATATATGATAGGAATAGTGGAACATGGTAGGAAATTTAAGTGAAAATAGACTTAAATTTTAAAAATCAAAAACAAAAAATCAAATAATTATCAAACAAGATCTAAGTTAAACAGTATATCATTAAAGCTTTGTCCTTATTAGTGTGTGGTTGGTTTCTTGGTGGAGGCTAATTGTAAGGTTTTAGTGGGTTAACTATTGAAGTCGTTTTTTTTTAAATAAAAAAAATATAAATCCTTTCTTCACTGCAACAAAAAGAAAAAAAGTAAATTCTTTTTTCCTTGGAGAAGAAAATCATGATCTGAAAAAAAAAAAAAAAGACAAATACCAAATCTCGAGATGTAACACCGGGTTGGGGTTGAACTACTGGTTTACAGAAATCATTGCACAATTAATTTATTTAGTAAAAAAAAAAAATGAAACACCACTTTAGTTTTTACCTGTGATGTTATAAAATAAACTTTGTGCAACAGCGTGTCAAATTTTATATATCTATATCATTTTATTATTTTTTTTCAAATGAACGTGTCCTTTTTTAATGGGTTAAAATAGCTTGTATTTTAAATTTAATTTCATATATTTTTATAAAGTTCATAATTAATTTTTTTGGTAAATTTAGTTAATATTAGGATAAATTGATTTAATAATGTCAAATCTTTAATACAAACAAAGATATAATAGGAACATATTTCTAAAATTATAGAAAAAATGATATATTTTCAAGTAAAAATAACTTTATAAGAATCAATATAAAACTTCTTTTATAAATATTAGTATCAAAATTGAAATTTCTTTAAAATGCTTAGCACCAATCCACCTAATAAACTGCATTTCAATCACTTAGATAAACTTTGTGTGAAGTGTGATCCTCAAATATTCAAACCTTACTTTTTTGCAAAGTGGGAAACAAAAATCATTTCCATTTCCATTTCCATTTCTATTTCCTTCGCCATAAGTCATATGGATATATCGTACCATAAAAAAAGTCATATGATTATAATTCTTTTAGCTTGAGGATTCATACCAAACCCAATATTTGTGGATTTATACCAAACTGAATCAGTAACGCAATTGATTATTTGATTTTGTGTTAATTCATTTCTATTTCAAAGTTCGATTCCTGAAATCGGTAGTGTAATCTCCCTCTTCCTACCAAAAAGATAATTATATTACTATAGTTAAATTTTCAAACTTGTATTTGTGAAGTCAACCATTATCTCTAACTTTTTAGTTGACTTGTATTTAATTTGAATTGGTCAGCATTCTAGATATTAACAAACAAAATTGATTGTAATACACCCATTTTTACGTTAGTGGAATTTTTGTTCCTTTTATACAATTTATTTTAATCATGCCTACACCACTCAATCTATATACTAGATATGGTGATAATAAAAACCGAAAAATTGATAAAATTGAACCGAACCAAATTGATTTATTGGATCGGTTCGGATTTTTCACATAATATTGGACATATTTATTTAAAAAAAACCAAAAGTTATTAGATCGGATCGGTTTCTGTTTATAAAAACCAAATCGAACCAATATTGATTTACTTACTCTCATTTTTATTTTTTATATGTTAATTAAACTTTTTATTGGTCAATGACTAATTACTTTTGTTAATTTAATTATAAGTTATGAGATTTTTTTAGAAAAATAATATTAAAATATGAATTTAAAGTAAAATAGCAAGTAAAATAGTAAAAAAGAATTAAATCGTAGAGAACCGAATCGAAGAAAATCGAGCCAACGACTTTATCATTTATCGGACATTGGTTAAATTCCTATTTTTGACAAATCAATTGGATCGGATTGGTTATCGGTTTGACCTACAAATCAAGGAAAACCGAACCAATGGTTTTGTCTTTTGTTGGATATTGATTCACTTTCACTTTTTGTCAACTTGATTGGATCGATTCAATTATTGGTTTGACCTAAAATCGAAAAAAACTGAACCAATATCACCTCTAATACTAGATACAAAAGTTGGTTTGACCTAAAATCGAAAAAATCGAAAAAATCGAAAAAATTGGATCGATTCAATTATTGGTCTGTATAGGGAAAGAAAATTATTCCCATTCTTGCCTTTCCCTCTTTCAAGTTTTAATTAATTTGTTTTAATTTGAATTGGTCAGCATTCTAGTCATTTGAAATTAAATAAATATCAAGTCAAAGAAAAAAATTTATATTATTTTCATCTTGCACTTTTATTTAAGCTAAATTTATTAAACGGTCACATATTCTGTTCTTTAGTATTTTAATATTTTAATATTTTAAATAAATGAGTTAGTACACACCTTCGCACGCTTAGGCTTCATGATCCTTGCAATTAAAAATCTCACACGAATCTCCATTATTTGTAACAAAATCGAAGAAGTCACACATTTTCCAGAAGTCCGTTTGACTCCTAGCAGAAAGTAGTCCATATCAGTACGTATAGTAGATATTTCAGCTAGAATGCACGAGTCCAAGTATATATACGTCATTTCCAAACTCATTATATATCTATTGCACATCTCTTTTATCGGTTAGTGCTAACAATTTGTTTTTTTTTCAATGTCATCTTTGTAAAAAGACAAGCTAGAAATCTTTGACGTTTCATCGAGGTGGATTGCTGCCGAAACATAAGCTAAAAGTTGAGTAGATTCGTGAACAACTTCAATACATACCATATTGTAATTTGAATACACGTTTGTTGCACTCTAAACCCCATTCAACGCAACAACAACATACGTGACCTCCATGTCGGATTCCTTTGCCTTGTGTGAATATTATTGTTGTTCCACTGACCGACTCTGCTTTGCCCCGAAAAGTCATGTCTGTGTGAGTACGGAACTCCCTTTTCGCTGAAGAGTATTCTCAAAACTGGCTTCGTGCTAGTTCATGTGATTATTTATTTATTTATATATATTTTTTCAAGTGGTTCAAGTTGATTCTTTGCTATCGACCGTTGCTAGAGTAAATGGTTTTGGCTGCTATTGTTTTTTTTTTTTTTTTTAATGAATTCCGTAAATTTGGGATTAAACATCTTAAAGGTGTGATTTGTAGTAAGTCAACCTAAGTTTTCCTCCTAAAATCAAGATGTATCCCTAAAATGAGAGAGTGAGAAATTTTTTTAGAGGTTTTAGCATGAGTAGACCAAATTAGCAAAATATTTACAATTCTAGGCAAAAATACAAAAAATTAGCAATTCTAAATTTCGTTTAAACATTTATAATTAAGCAATAATACTGAATTACAACAATACCCTCATTAAATGCATTTTGAATATTTGGTATTATTAAAATAAAAAAGGAAATTTGGATTCTCAAATCTCACACATCCCATGATTGGTGCCCCATCATTTTATACGCCAAAAATGTCTAGATCCATTATTAGTGTTCGTTTGTCTTCTCGACAATTCAAACGTCATTGACGATTTTGCGAAGTTCTCGAGTAGAAGACGACGGAACGAAAAACTTATTTTGGCGAAAAAATCTATCGTTGTCCCGAAATCTACATACGATAAGTGTTGTTCTCGTAAAATTATTTTAGGGTTTTTGATTCTATGTTAGATTTAAGGATTTTGGAGTTTCTAATGCTCGGACTGTTTGAGTTCTGATTTCTGGTTTGTTATTAGGGTTTTCCGATTTGGAAATTTTGGGGTTTTCGATTGTGTTGTGTACTGTTTGTGTGTCGAGAAAAGAAAAGTAAATTCTGCACACATGAGACTCAAACCAAGGTCTTTCTTGGGTTAGGTTGGTGACAACCCAACTCAGCTATTGGTAGCTTTTTGACATTGTAGAGCGAATTATATTATAAGAATAACCGCGAAGCGACATTTTTGTAATTAAATGAAAGTAAGCCCTAGGTGTCACCATTCTCTTCCCCTTGCCGATTGAAGACGTTTTTCTTC